>CAJFCO010018168.1:154528-168810 GCA_904066015.1 Synergus gifuensis
AGCAGCAGCAGCAGCAGCAGCAGCAGCAGCAGCAGCAGCAGCAGCAGTAGCAGCAGAGCATCGTGAGAGCAGAGACAACTGTATCAGCAGTAGCACTTATATCTATTTTGCAATCAGTTGCTCCTAGTCTTCTTTTTATAAGTCAACGCGTATACTGTTTGGAGGGGGTAAGTAGAAAAAAAGAGTAGAGGAAGAAGAAGAGTGGGGAATCTGGGAATATAAGGCGGTGCATCAGTCTCGCAAATCATCCCAGGTTTCACAGCTTGTCTTAGCAGCAGCAGGAGCAGCAGCAATATCCTGAGAGCAGAGACAACAGCAGAGATAATTCCATCATGTCTGCAAAACGCAAAATTTCTGTGAAGAAGAAGGACAACGATGGGAGGCCACTGAAACGTCAGAATAAAGACATTTTTGGTGAATGTGAGGTGCTGATTTCAGTGATTGAAGAGGCTTTATCTGTTCTACCAGATTTTCAAGAGGAGAATTTGAAAATTGATTTCATTCACCGATGGATAGGACAGTGTAATGTGAAACTAGTCACATTAAACAATGTATTAAGAGACTTATATTGAACCTCTGAAAAGCAAAGGTGTCTCGATATTATTCAAAAAATTATGCGTCTCCATGCTTTACTCAATGTACAATTGAAGAGAGGTGGTAGTGTACAGATGCCTGATGATGTTAATAGTAATAATGATATAAACGATCGAGTTCGCTGGGCTGAATGTGAGAAAGCCTTTAATTGTAGACTTCAAACTAATGTTATCCTGAATCTTGTACATATAGATATAAGTGCGTTCCTCGATGATGCTTTAATTGTATTTGAAGAACGTATCAGAAATATATTGAATAAGTTTGGACCAATAAAAGTTTTTAATAGTGTTTCAGCTTATATATCACTGGTTTGGTAGGCATCATTTTGTCAACAGTGAATATTTCTGTTATCCAATTTGGTATTTTGGTGTATATCCTTTCTCAAAGACGTTCTTATACGTTCAACAATTGATGCTTTTAGATTACTATAAGTTAAGTATAGTTTGATGTTATATTGCTGCATCAGTGTCTTAAATTGTGAGTTGTAAAACTCTTTACCTTGATCAGTATGTAAATTTTTTGGAACTCGTCCCTGCACAAGAATGGATTTCATAGCTTGAGTAACATCTTCTCCACTTTTACTCTTGGTAGGAACAGCCCAGGCATACTTTGAAAATATATCAGTTACTGTAGGCAAGTATTTGAAACCCTTATTCTCTCGAGAATGTGGAATCATTTCAACTAAATCAGCTTGCCAGGTGTCATCTATACCACGCATTATCACACGACGACGCGGATAATTTTTTCTTGCTGGTTTATGTAACTCTGTGACTACTGTCACTTTCTTTGCTTCCATTTTCTAGTTCATTCAATCGAGCGTATATATTATCAATAAGCTCTGTGTTGTAAACTGATAACTCTTGCTGTTGAGTTTCAATTTGAAGATTTTAAATTTTCTCGTTTATTGATTCTTCAAGAATTCGCATCAAAATATTAATATTATCAATTTCGTTACGTATAGACATCGTAACCTGATAAAGAGTTCGGATCTCGCTTTGAACAATACGTTGTACAAGTCTTAAATTAACTGCGTCGTATTGCTCTTCAGCGTCTTCAACGTTACAAAGTCTTTTCTTATTGATGTCGAAATTACCTTGTGAGGTAATATTAAAACCTATACCAGGAGGTCCACGACTTGATGATGATGATGATGAAGTCCGTTTCAGTGGACGTCTAAACACGTCAATGCTCATTTTGATACTAAAGTTATAATCAGTTGTACTCTCTTAATATATGATTTCAGCTTCACGAAATTCCTCAATAATAGACATTATTTCATTATTATGACTCGGATTTCCGGCTGATTGAGATGCCATGAGCAGACGAAGACGATCAACTAGTTCATTAGGATCATCCCAATCAATGTAGTCAGGTTTTTGATTTTCTGGTACTATGATAAATTGGGACAAGGAGTATTTTTTTCGTTTATTCTTTATTAATGAACTTCCCCCTTTGCTTGATCGTCGTTCTTTTAATGATTCTTTTTTGGAAAAGAGTTTTTGAATTATATTCTTATATTTGAAACTTTTATCAATACGTATGGGTTCGGATGAACTATAGTTTTTCTTATGAGCATTAGTATCAATAAGAATTTCTTTATATTTTTCTAGATCATCTGCGCTGATGAATGCTTCAATAGGTTTCTGTTTGAATAAAAGTTCAAACAAACCATTGTTTTTCACAACTCTTATTACACTCGACGTTACCAATAGTAATGTTCCGAATAGTAATTTGTTCCCATTTTGTTCCCATTAGTAAAGAGAATCTCTCACAATCAACATTTGATATCTACAGCGCATGCGTTAAAAAAAAGGAAAAAGTTAATATGAAAACAAAACGAAATGTATTATGCTGTATAGCCTAGTACATTTCGTTTTGTACACACAGTGAAGATATAATTTACATGAAAAATTAGTAGAATGCTGATAATTATGATTAAATTTCATTTACTTATATAGTTTTCTTTATTTTCCAAATCCATTTTTTAAAGTCCTTTTTCTTCAAAAAATAATCCGCACATTAAACTTCAAACCCATTTAACCATATTACGCATTTGAAATTTCATATTTAACACAATACACGCAATACGCATGTGCACTTGATGTGACGTATGCGCAATTGATATGAAATTTGAGGTAAGGAATTTTTTTTACTATTGGGAACGACTCTGGTTTGGATTTATTTACTATTGGGAACGTCGAGTGTACCAACACTGATGTATTGACCTTCAAAACTTATATGTGTGTCACCAATCATAAACGAACCATTACTAAGTTTACGAACAACATATATTGTATCCAAATATTCTTTCTTATTCTTATTTAATAAGAGAAATTTATTAGTTAACTTGTCATAATTTTCAGTAGGTTGAACATTTTCTTCAAAACTTTTTTCAATCACAGTTGTATTATGAGAAGTATCGTATTCTTCATCATCAGCAATAGCAGTCGTGAAAGAAAAATTATCATTATCTTCTTCATATTCTTGTTTTTCTTCCTTTTCAAATTTATTAGTAATAAATTTATTTTTATTTATAGTTACATCAGACACATCTACTAATTTTTGCAGTGGTGTAACTAGAGGTTTAAAAGGCTCACTTAAAAGACTTTCTGTAGCCTCTTTACCCAACTTTAGCATACGATGTTTCCGTCTAATTGCATCCCTAGCTTTCGCTATTTGACTGAGTACATCTCTTTCCTTTCGAAACATGTTTATGCCTCAATGTCTCAGATTAAACTAACTTTATTCTCAGTCAACCTCTTGTATTTATAGAATAATGAAACAATCGAATCCTCTTCTATATCTACCTTGATTTAAATTACTATCTTTATCGATAACTAAAAATCCATATTTATCTGTATTCCAACATGCTGAGCATAAATCTCTAAACTTAGTGTATGTCATATCAGTATTTACATGATCTTCATACACATGTTTGAGATTTTTATCATCTTGTCGAAAAACAACTAATAAATTAACATTATCTCTAACTAAATGTTTAGGAATACGAGAAAAAGTCTGACATAGATAAAAACAGTCAACACTGATATGTCTACTCATGAAAAAGAAGGCTCTTACATTGTCTTGCTTCTCACAAGCAATGTCATCAAATATAAAGATAGAATTGGGTTTAGCTTTATCAGGTGAAACTACTTGTTCATATTCACTAAATGGAAAATACTTTACACCATCAACATTTTCAGTACTTTTTCCAAGAATTTATACTTGGGCTGTTGTAGAGATTTTGAGTAGAGATAAATATTTTCAAATCTGAGACCATTTGGATGTAAAATTAGAGAAAGCAGTGCATTTGTTTTACCACAATTTGATGGTCCACAAAAAACTGCACGAATAATATCTGAGAGTAGACTACCGTGACGTTTCACTCTCTTCAGCTTAGGCTGAATGAGAGTATCTATATTTGTAACTGGAAGTTTGAATGGTTATTTCTCGAACCGCATCTTCATCTTGACTACCACAAAAACTATAAATAAAGTGCTTATATAGCCTGACAGTCTAACGCTAATCTTCATAGTGTAAGGAATGCTTGTACATAGGAGAGAAAAAGTTAGGAAACATCGCGGTAAAGGCCTTATTAATAGTATTATCAATAAGTTACTGAGTTACATTTACCATGATACCAATATTGTGGTCCTGGTACTAAGCTGGGAAAACGATTAGAACGAGGTGATCCAGGTATGAATTCACTTGAAGCTGCTTGTAAGGAGCACGATATTGTCTACTCAAAAAATAGAGAGAATATTGAAGCGAGAAACGTTGCAGATAGAACATTAGCTGAAAAAGCGTGGCAACGTGTTTTATCTAAAAACTCTGGTATTGGTGAAAAAGCAGCTGCATTAGCTATAAGTAACATCATGAAAGCAAAATCAAAACTTGGAATGAGTTTGAAGAAGAAGAGGAGTGGGGGAATTAAAAAGATTTCTGAGAAGAAGATAAAATCAAAGAAAGGAGTAGTACTGAGGCAGATTGTGGATGCTGCTGAGAAATCCATGAACCCTGGTAATGATGCTCAAGTCACAATCAAAGCTGCTGTTGAGGGTGCTCGGAAAGCTGTTAGAAAGGCTGGAGGTAGAGATAAGGTGAGAGCACCTCGTATTCTACCTCTACCATCAAAAGTTGGTGGTAATTTGCCACTAATTCCAATTTTCGCTGGACTCAGCGCACTTGGAGCACTTACAGGTGGAGCAGCTGGTGTATCAAAAGCTGTAAATGACTCGAATGCAGCCAAACAGCAACTTCAAGAAACTGAACGTCATAATAGAGCAATGGAGGAGTTAGCTCTTGGAAAAGGCCTATACTTGAAACCCTATCGACAAGGTTTAGGGCTTTATCTCAATCCTTGTCATCAAGGTATGTCATTCATGTCATACATCATTCAATGTCTTGAATCGTAGAAACGTAAATTAAAAAATAAAAAAAACTTGCAGTGAAGCTACCACATCGTGCCTTAACTGACTTTGATATACTCAATTATGCCAAGACTCTAAAGATTCCATATTTTCCTGGAGTTTTTATGCGAAATGAACTGCCTAGGTATGGTCCTCTTAAAAATGAGTCTGCCGTTATTAATCTTGTTGATAGAACACATTGGGTAGCATTTAAAAAGAATGGTAATGAAATAATGTACTTTGACAGTTTTGGTAACCTTCAACCACCTTCAGAACTTGTTACGTACCTGGGTGTTGGTAGCTTCATAAAATACAATCATGATATATATCAAGTCTTAAATTTCTATGTGGACAGCTTAAAGTAAAGGGTAAATATAGTCTATAAAAATGTAAGTAATTGCTTGCATGGAATCAGTATACAGAAAGACAGCATCATGGATGAATCGCTCACTCTGACTATTTCAGGAAACTCATCTGTACTTGAGGCAGAATATTTTCCACCAATAGAACTTTCACCACACAAAAATTATGCTCTAGGTCTGGTTGAATTACTCACTTTCAATTCAATTCCTAACGTTGATGTAGGAAAGAATAAATTTTATGTTGGTGATGAGGTGGCAACCATAACTCCAGGTAGCTATGAAATTAAAGATATTTAAAAATATGTACAAAAGAATTTGGAAACTAAAGGTATTGTTATAAGTCAAGCTTATAGAAGCACCAGGGAATTTTCACTTTTGGTCTACGTGACAAATCTCACATTCCTTGGTGCTTGTTATACGAGTTTGCCTACCAATTTAAAACTTCATTTCATTTTCACAATTTCACTTTTATCACTTGCCAGGGTCAAAGCACTTTAGTTTTATTATCTTAATCCTTGGCAAGGTTGGCCTCATTGTCCTGGGCCCAGCATCTGACCGCCGGCCAAGCTTGCCGATGCTGACATCAGACGCCAAGCACGCTTGGGTACTCTGTTTACAGTTTTCTATCTCTCTCTCTCTCTATTCTCTGTCCCTCAATGAATCAGAATTTTCCTCTTGCTTAGTTTATATTATTTGAAATCGTGCACAATTTCACTAATATTTTGGCGAGTGGAAATCTGTTTGTTGATCTTTCAAGAAGAGAATAGTTATAATCAGGCACCGTCGAGAACTTCCCCATTATTATTATTTTTTTTTATATAAAGTAGTTATAAATAATATTCCGAGTGAATGGAATGAGTGAGTGATTAGATTAGTATTAATTAATATTATTAATGCTTATTTTCATTTTATAACTTAATTGTAAGACTCGTTCAATTTTAGACTTATTTTAATTTTTTAATTAGAATTCAGACGCTCGACGCAAGGAGAGACGGAGAGTTGCCCCACTTAGATCAATGTTCCCATCTCTGTCGTCATTGCTGGCCAACCCACTGGCTGGGACTCTGCCCTCTCTCCTGACCAAAGGCGTCTAGCAACCTAAGGGCCTGCGAGCCCTCTTAGTCTTAGTCAGTCAATCTTCGCACCTCAGTGAGTGAGTCCATTTTTAGGATCTCTACCTCTACATCCCTTATGTACGGATCACTCGTTTATACACATTAATAAACTTAAACTTAGTTAAAAGTCTTTCGTGTTCTTTTCTTTGTTTTCCGAGTCAGTGACCCCTCCATTTTATCTTTTGTGATTGTGGACCATCAGCCCGAGGGAGATCATCAGGGAATACAAGTTGAGTATAGTGAATTTCGTTAACCGGTTGTTTATTTCTTTTTCTTTTCGGGATCTCATAGGATATCGCGAATATCCTCTTCGGTTCGTGTGCGGGTCGTGTCATAATAAAATACGTCGAGTCGCATGGTGCCCGCACCATCGACCGTATTATCACGGACACGCCGAGTCGATTGGTGAAAACCAACGATCGTGCCGTCACAATTACGTCGTCGTCCGGTGAAAGCCGACGACCGACCGTTGCGGATCCGTCGAATGGTGAAAGCCTTCGAACGTATCCCGAATTACACGCCTCGTCGAGAAGTGCAAACTCTCGACCGTGTTCTCTCGCGGTCTCACGACCTCGGGTGATTATCCATATCGCGACACCCCATGCCCGCGTCCCGGTCCAAGGACCCCATTGTCCCTCCTTTTTCTCAAGGAGTCGCGAAGCGGCGGAAGCGACGTGGAAAGCCCCAAAAACGTCCCGGAAAGAGGCAACGTGCCCAGACTCGCCTCCTCTCTCAGACAGCGATCTCAAGCGACAGAGGCGTTGTCTCAGCGACTCGCGAGACGGTCAGTGTCGCCCCCACGGAGCCCGATTTTACCGCGATCTTACCCCTTTCCCCCTTAATACCTCCCGTGGAAAAATCGCGTGACAACCTTGTGGTTGCGGCCCTCTTCTTCAGCCCGAATCGCCCATTACCTTCCCCAGCAGAGTTGTTCGACGGAGACACCCTCTTTATCCCTACAAATAGTTCTCCCGAAGCTTTTTCCCCAATAAAGGATAACTTCGTTTCGTCCGCGAAACGGAAGTTACATTTCTGATTCCCCTTAGAAATAGGAATCATAACAGTATTATAATAATTATTAGGCCCAAAAACAATATGTTACGTAGTGAAATCAAGAGTAATCTTGAAGTTAATTTTAAGCCAAAAGATTCTATTGGTCAACTTTCGGGATTTACACCACGTGTTCTTGAAGCTAATAAGAATCATACATCAGATTCACCAGTAGCTATCCTGAAAGTGAATGCTCTCAGAGTTGAGTGCAATATTACAACTGGAGCTTATATTAACAATCATAAAGTCCATACGATTCATGAATTCTTCCCAATAGATCCACCTGGATATAAGATCATTGAAGTGCCATCACATGTCATTTACCTTCCGATCGCCGTAAAGACAATACATCATATTCAGCTCCGCATTGTTGATCAGGACGGAAACTTAGTGAATTTTCGAGGAGAAACTATAACAATCCGATTACAGGTAAAGTCAACGTGATGGGTATTGTTTATAATTGTAAAGTTGGTGGAAGTTATATATGTAAACCACCATGTCAGAAACCATTCAGTCTTCAAACAGTTCGCAAGAGACTAACATCTAAGAACGCGCTCTTCCTGAAACAAATAGGTCTAAGGCTTGTACAAGAAAACATAGGAGGAAGAAAAAGAAGAAATATCGACCATTAATTTATATATTTTTTACCTGCCGCTGTTATAAATATGGAAAAAGTACTAAACATTCAAGTTACTGTGAACTATGATGAATCTCTAGCTCACTATGAGATTCATGCTCATCAGCCTTACGCTTCATCATGTAACGGTATGGTATACCGGCCCATAATACGCTTGAGCATAGGCAACACCGAGCGACGCTCACCGGCGTCTACTTACGAAACAATACGCCTAACAATAGGCAAAAGTCAGGTGACGATCATAAAGGTCTATTTTCAAATCGCACACCTGATAGAAATTAAACCAAATAACGGGCAGTATAAAGATTTAGACGAATATTGAACCCTACAGGTGTCTATTTTTAAGTCGCACACCTGACAGTAATTAAACCGAATAACGGGCAATATAAAGATTTAGGCAGATATTGAACCCTACAGATGTCTATTTTCAGGTTGCACACCTGAAAGCAATCAAACCGAATTGCAGGCAATATAACGTTATTTGTAAAATGCTTAAGAATAGGCAAGTACAAAGTGACCACCACAGGTGTCCAGAATTTGAGTGGCACACCTGACAGCAATTATGCCAATTTTTAAGTACTATCCAAAATGAGGAGTGCAAGGGGCACCACAAGACGGGGCAAAAGGGGGTTTCCCCAGGTGTTAGCATTCTTCCAAGTATATAAGGCGACTTTCGGCCTACAGCAAATCATTCTGCTCTGGATCGCCAAGGCCTCAACATCGTGCTGCGAAATAGCTAGTCTAGATTGCGAAAACTCTGTACGCTGTTCCAGGCTGGGGTTCTCCCTCTCTTTACTTTGCTCTGGTTAGTATATTATTTCTGTTTTATTTTTCTTCTAATAATTTTCTAGGTCCCTGTGTACGCTGCTCCAGGCTGCGGGGACCTAGCGCGCGCCTCCTTGAGGCAAGTCACGCTTCGTGGCCTTTTTCAATTGTACTTAGCGTTACTAATTCAGATTTTAAGCGCAATGTTCAAAACTTTAAGGTTTCTGCGCAATATGACGTTTATATACGGAACTTTGATTATTAAATCTCTCACGGGAAGGGAACTAAAATGTATTAGTTCGAGTTAATTACTAAATAAATGAAGTCAAATGCGGAACTCGGTTAGGGCCGTGAGAGATGGTTTCCATTTACTAAACTTATAAACAATTAAAAAGCGCTGTCCGATTTTATCTGATTATTATTTATCCGAGTTAGTATCTTTTCAAATCATTTGTTTGATTTCAACTATTTCGTTTAACATCCATCGCCGCTCACTCGAATCGCGATGAGCATTTATTAGTTTATATCGAGTCTTTTATTTAAACAATTAGTTTATATCGAGTCATTCCGCGGCCGAGTGACGATGGGTTGTTGACTTTGTGTTTTTCTACATCCTTTACTCATTAATAAATTGTTATTTGTTAATTAAATAAATTGCGTATTTCCTTGCCTCCCTCGACAACTCACGACTCTTAATAACCAATAATAACTATTAGGTTAAGCAGCCTATGAGAGGGCTTAAGGCTTGACCATTGATTCTTATCCATTAAATTGAATTTATTATCAATATCAAAAGTTTATGAGAGTATGGCTAACTTCTAAACTACACTAAACATATTTCATTTCCAACAACACATAACCTATAACTCTTATAATATTCAAACACTATATTTATCTTTACATAACGCTATTTCTCATAACATTAACCATATTTCTCATAACAATCATCATTTAACAATAGTGATGAAATGAGAATTGCTGTTCAACATCAAGATTTATGCATTCTTCCATGTAAAAGCTCATTGCATGTACATGGAAGACTAGTTAAAGATGATGGAATTACACCTGTGACAGCTAGAAATTTGATTGGTAATGCAGTCTGCTTTTTATTTGATGAAATTCGCTATGAATTGAATGGTATTGAGATTGACCGATGTAAAAGTGTTGGACATACTAGTACAATGAAAGGATGCATTTCTCTAACTTCTAATCAAGCAAATTCTGCTGAAAATGCAGGCTGGCTTGCAATAGATGTGAATACTGGAATGACAAATGAAGCTGGATATTTTGATGTAAATATACCACTCAACATGATTTTAGGGTTCGCAGAAGATTATCGAAAGGTCATTGTGAATGCTAAACATAAACTTATCTTAACAAGATCACGTACAGATATTAATGCTATTATTCAACCAGCACAAGGAGATGCTGAAGAATTCAAAATTCTGCTTCATAAAGTGGAGTGGATGGTTTCTATTTACTACCATCAGATCGTCATAAGGTACAACTACTGAAATTTATTGAAAAAGATCCACTTATACCAATGAGTTTTCGATCATGAGATATGTATGAATATCCATTAATTCCTGCTACTTAGAAACATGTGTGGCAAGTGAAAACTTCAACGCAATTAGAAAAACCACGATATGTGGACTAGGACTCCAAACAGGTCGAAAAGATCAACGCAAGAGATATGCCAATGTCTTTGAGCACTGTAACATTACTAACATTAAACTCTTTTTAAATTCTCAATATTACCCGTATGATAATTTTAATTTAAACTTTGATCAGAATCAGTTTGCATTATTGTATGAAATGAATCCAAATTTCCAAAATTCCTATTATGGGAAAGAGTTTAAACCTCTATTAAAGAAGAATACTTTCAAAGACCATGCTCCACTCATTGTAATTGATTGCGCAAAACAAAATGAGTTCTTAAAACAGACTTTAGTCGATGTAAGACTAGAATTTGAATCAAGTAATAATTTCCCAGCTAATACAGCAGCCTATTGTTTAATTATTCATGATCGAATAGTTCAATACAAACCCATCAGTGGCGCTGTAAAGAAACTAATATGAGGTGGTGGGGGTAATATTGGGTGTTGGGGGTAATGTTGAGTGGTTTGGGTACAAAAAAGCCGAATCGAGCCAGAAAAATTATTTTCAGGCGATGTGGAGTTCATCGTGAACATCCAAGGCTTCAAGCGACTCTACAACGACTTTGTCTTCAAGGAGTTGGCCATACTACCTCTCCAGGAAGATGCTCAACCACTAGTCTTCCTCTTCGAATCACCCTGCAGCTGGAATTCAATACCAGGAAGATACAAGAGTGAAAATCTATGGCTTATGCGAAATTACCATGGAATTGACTGGAATGCTGGAGATATACCCTATGAAGAAGTCAGAACCATACTTAAAGAAATTTTAGCTGGTGCTCGCACAATCTATGTTAAAGGTCTACAAAAGAAAAAATTGTTTGAAAATTTTATCATCAATATCCAAGATTTGGATGAATTTGACTGCCCTTCATTGAAAAAGATCAACAAGGGATCTTCTAATTCATGTATTCATCACAATTTTATAATAATTTATACTGTATTATGTAAAAAATAGTTTAAGATTTTTATGAACAAATGTTATTTTTACTGAATAAATATGAGAATTTTATATTTTAAATACCTCTCCTATTAAATTAATTATTTTTAAGTATTAATTAAAATAAATTATTTTTTAAGTAATAATATTAAATTAGTTTTAATATAAATTAAAACCAAGTTCGATTTTAACTTTTAAGTAAGCTCCATCTTTATTCTTTACGCATGCGCAAAATTTGAGGTGTTGTGGTGGGGAGATATAAAGAGTGGGAGAGAAGAAGAAGAGTTGGAAATCTCCCTATCAAAGCAGGTCTCCGGAGCAATTTCTTCATTCCAGCTTTCACAGCACCAGCAGCAGCAGCAACAGCAACAACAGCAGCAGAGCAACTTCAAAGCTTCAACAGAACTATCGATAAATAATCACCATCATCATCATGAGCAACAAAATGGACCTAACGCAACTCAATTCGATTGGTCGTCTGGAGTGATTCCTACCCACGAAGCCGATGTCTGAGTTGACTCTTAATCAATCTTATGACGTGACGAACATCTGCAGCGTCCAGACGAAGTATGGTGCCAGGATAGTAGCAGAACTGGAGAAAAGTTTCACCATATTTCTGCCAGAAAGACTCTTGAAGGTTTTCGATGCGGATCCTACGATGTTGGAGAAGATTCAAGAAGCCGCCGTCTCGAGGAAGCTGCGAATGAAGTACCTAGGGGGAGCTTATAATAATGTAGAGTTCACAAATGTACAAGAACAATAAATAAATTTTTTGAAGAACAGATACAAAAACTTCTTGTTTTTTATTTTTTAATATAAGTAGATTAACTATAATCTGTCTACTCATAAACGCATATAAAATACTCAATACAGCTACTCACATATACGTAAACTAAAAAAAAATAACGTATTATATAAATATTACTAAAATCCATCTTTGCTATATATTATCTAACTGCTTTGGTGGCGCTAGTTATGACTAAAACATAAGAAAGAAAGAAAGAATCATGTAAAATAAACACAAACATGCAAAATAAATAAAATAAAACTTTTTTCCTTATGATTTTTCTTGATCACCCTCCCTACTCACAAATACGTAAACTAAAAATAAAATAAAACTTTTTTCCTTATGATTTTTCTTGATCAACCTCTGATTACTTTTGTTTATTTTCTTTCTTTCAATTTTTTAATTACTCTTTTCTGGATTTCATTATGCACCTTCATACTCAATAATGCTACTCACGTATACGTAAACTAAAAAATAACGTATAAATATTACTAAAATACATCTTTGATATATATTATCGAACTGCTTTGGTCGCGTTAGTTATGACAAAACATAAGAAAGAATCATGTAAAATAAACACAAACATGTAAAATAAAAAAAATAAAATAAAATTTTTTTCCTTATGATTTTTCTTGATCACCCTCCCTACTCACGGTAGGTATACACTCGATTCTCTCAAAAGTCAACTTCCCAAATCTCAAGTCAAGTTTCTCTCAAATGTCAAGTCCGTTTTTCTCAAATCCCACTTGTAACCACTGCGCACGCGTTGCGTTCGGCATCTGATTGGTTGCTATTCGCGCGCAATTTAAAATGTTAAAAAATATTATATTATACGCAATACGCATGCGCAATTGATGTGACTATAGAGGATAAAGAATTTCTTGACATTTGGGAGAACCTCTGGCAAAAATTTCTTGATATTTGGGAGACTCGAGTGTACATTGCTCCATAGTTCCAGTTGACCATAATCTCAATTGGCCACAAAATCATTAAAAGTTACCATAAGTTACTACATTTTAAAAACACTGTTAAAGTAAAAAATAGAAGGAAGTTGGGTTGGCGAAAATGGCAGCGTTTTAATTGGTTAGATTCGTTAAGATTTTCTCTAATGCACATTGCCATCTAGTATACACCTACACCGGGGTTTTCGAATTTAGTGACTTTGTGGCTAATTGAGATTATGGCCAACTGGAACTATGGACCAATGTATACCTACCCCTACTCACAAATACGTAAACTAAAAAAAATAAAATAAAATTTTTTTCATTATGATTTTTTTCTTGATCACCCCCTGATTACTTTTATTTCTTTCTTTCTTTCAATTTTTTAATTACTCTTTTCTGGATTTCATCTTGCATCTTTTTTTTCGAAAGATCTATGACTTTCTTAGACACTCTTCTTTTCTTCTTCTTCTCTTGCCATGTAATTTTCTCCTCTCTCTTTTCATTAAGACTCTCATTCTTGACTTCTTCTTTCCTAACATTCTTTTTTTCAACTATCATATTTGATGTGATGATTCTAGATTTTGTTGATTTTCGGAGAGTTGGATCTCTCGCAGGTGGTTCTACTATTTGTAATTTTCGTTTATTAGAATTGCTATGTGGAACTTTTGTTGACTTAACAACACGCTCTTTTACTGAAAAATTCGGAGAAACATTCTCCTTCTGAGATATCTCTGTCTATTGTGATGATGTGGTCATCTCTGTTACCTCTGCCTCTAAGATTTCATCTTTTCCTTCTTCTTTATCTTCTTCTTTATCTTCATCATCTTCTCCATTACTTGATGAAGACAACCATAAATCTTCATCAAGTGTCGACCTATAGTCTTCATGTATCGATGAGAGATGTGGTTTCACGAATGTAGGACAATATGCTTCCTCGTATGTGTATCTATAATATGCAGGACTACTTGCATTTTCGGGTGTGTACTTAACTTCCACCCTATAAACTTTACCTGGATGTGTCATT
>CAJFCO010018171.1:29170-45377 GCA_904066015.1 Synergus gifuensis
TTTTGATTGGTTAATCTTTAATTGCTAATTACTTCTTAATTACGCAAATAATCAAATTTTTTTATTGATCATTTTCGATTCAGTTTTTCACAAGGAATCCGAAAATATAAATATGTATTTTGAGTACCCGGACACCCTGTATATACAGTACTATATATATATATATATATATATATATATATAATATTATAAATAATTTACTAATTAATTTAAGGACATTTAATATTTATATTAAATATAGATAATTCTTTCTTTTATTTAGGAGTTAAACAAATATATTACATTTTCTCTAAAAACTCTTTAAATGTTTTGTTTTTCTCGTTTCCGCTTGTAGACTCGCACCATTTTGCTAAAAAAAAGAATCGAAAAACTAAGATAAGGTGGCTATTTCGCCCCACCGTGTAGTTGGCTTTTTCGCCCCATAACCTATTTTCGGAGATATTGCTAAAACATTCTGAATTAAGTGGATTACGAGAAAAAATGAACCCATATTTCTCGTTCAGAACATTTTTTTCATTCAGAAAATAGTCGCCAGAAATTTTTTTCACCAAAATTTGAAGCGGTAAAAGGAAATAAAACTTGAAAAATTATTTTGAGAAAAGGTGGTGTTTTACAAACGACCGTTCACAGGATTTGTGAAGTTGGCTGATATATTCATTCATATTGCCATTTGTGCACCCTCTAGTGGCGATCTCAAAAAGTACATTGCGAAATTGCTGAGCATCATTGTTATCAAATCAATCAAATGGCTTTTTCGCCCCGTGGCTTTTTCGCCCCACTCTACTCTATTGTAAAAAACCCTTAATAAAACTTTTTTAATACACACATACATATACACACACACAAAGAGAAGGGTAAGTTTTTAAATTGATTGATGGCACTTCAAGATTCTTATATAATTGCTCCGCAGAAAGCAGAATATTGTATTAGTTCGTACAATATATTCTACCCCTTTTATTTAAAAAATTTTTATTATCGGCACTTGTTACAAATGCCACATGCTAGAAAATGCTAGACAATGCTAGACTTCCCTTGAAAAATAGTAAATAGGATTCCCGTTGGACCTTGTTTGTATCTTTTGCAAGTGTAATTTTTCGAATTGAGTCTGATTATAAGAGAAACAACCATCTGACAATCAAATCGGTGCCTTGGGTAAAGGGACCGGTTGATCCGATTATCGAGGAAACTTTTGATCGCCACCGCTTGCTAAAGAGTCTCTCTCTTTACTTCTCTTCCTCCCTCTCTCTAGAATTACATTTGTGTGAAATGTCTATTCGCACAAGTTTGTGAATTAGTATAAGTGATGGCAATGATAGAACGAACATAAGGTGCTGTTAGACCTTCGAAGGGACAAACTGTGATCAAACACCGTTAGGTTTCAGCTTCTAGCTGGCTCTCTAAGTTCATTTCAATTCCCAACCCTCAAATTCTAGATTCGTGTATTTGTGAAATTGTATCAAATTGGCAGGAAATGCATGCCTGGAGGCTGATTAAATTACATGAGGAGAAATGACAAAATAAATGTAAGAACATTATCTAGAAAGATCTCGTATTGTTATGAATAAAAAAAAATACGAAATGTTTTCGAACTTTTGTCGTATTTATTATTTGAGACGATTTGGAACGCAGTGGACACAAAGTTCATTGAGAAAAAAAATTAGTAACGATAAAAAAATAATGTTGTTGATCCTTTTTGTCGTCACAACCAAATTTTTGTTGTTAAAATAATATTAATTTGTTGTGCCAACAAATTTTTTGTTGCCTCAGATAAATAATTTTGTTGACTATTGTTGACAGTCATCTCGAAGTAGGCTCCCTGCGCGCGCAGCACACGTTAACTAACCGCTAGAGAAATGTCATTGATGAAAATTTAGCGCGTGATTCAAAATTGAATTAATTTAATTCCATTTCAAATCGCGCGCCAGATTACAGCTAATGGCAACATTTTTCCAGCGGGTAGTCAACATGCATGTGCGTGCAGGAAGACAACTTCGAGATCACTGTCAACTGACATCATGCGAGTTAAAATATCCGCCCTTTTTTGCATCAGATAATCTTGTGCTCTTTTGGAACTACAAAAGTGATTTTTCGAAAAACTGGTGAGTAAGCGGAGTTTTTTCAAATATTCTTTCCTTTTTGTGCTACCAAAAAACTCTAAATATAGCTTTTTCTGCTTTCAAAATAACGAGTTCAAATCCAATTGAAAAGTTGACAGAATTGGAGTTTTTCTACATTGATGGTACACTTTTTCTTCCTGAGGGGATGCTCTATGACGAACTTTTACCACCCAACACCACTGGAAAAATTAGAACCTTAAGTAAATTAGTTAACTTTTGCATTCAAAGCAGTAATTTAATTTAAATTTAATTTAATTTAATTAAATTTGAAAAAATATTTTAAAATATAAATAAAAAATAAATTAAAATATAAAAATATAAATTATATATAAAAAATATATAATTTAATTAAACTTAAAAAAAAACATATAGGTTCAAGCGTCCTGTAAAGCGCAAGCTTCACGAAGGGCACAAGCGCGCGAAGCGCGCAACACGGAGCACGAAGCGCTACGTGTAAATATTTCGGAGCGCGAAGCGCGACGACCGAATTATATTTGACCCCCCGCACGCCGTGCTATAGTATAGTAAACTCGTAAATCTGCAAAGGACATCGACCCTAACACCTAAGCGTTAAAATCGGAAGCGCACTATGAAACTCATCTGCGTTAGGAACTTACACAAACTCAGTAAGGGATGTAAACTAAGGCCCAGCACACACTTACTTGAAAGTCTGTGAGGATCGCATGTGCATCCAAGTGGATATCTTGTAAATAAACATGACGCCTATCTGACCCAAAATCTAGGACTATCCGTGTGACACTAACACTGTCCTGTTGAAACAAGCACTTCAGAAATACTGGGCGCTAACACTATCCTGTTGCTACAAACCTTACACGAACAAGGGCTATACCTTGCATATAAACAATAGACCCTACAGAGGAAACCAGTCTTGAGTTAACAGTTTAAGGGTGCAGTAAACTTCGGTCTAAATCAGTGCAACCTACAGTGTTTTTGAGAAGTGTTGAGTTTGTCAATTGAGGGTGCACAGTCTTCAAGGTGAATACTAACGGATTACCGGTGTTATCAATGAATACCAGGAAATTATCAGTGTGTTTGAAGTGAACAGCCCTTCTATCAGTGGATTAGTAGTCTGGGCACTGAATGTCAGTTTCACCTGTGTATCAGAAATCAAGAAGAGTTCCAAGTGTTATACACAAAAACGTCTATAAAGAGAGATTCCAAGGATAAACTTCTCAACCAGGTCAACAATCCAACAAAACCCAAACTTCGGTAAGCTTCAATAAATATACTCATCAAGTGAAACTCAGGCTCAGTTAATTCGTCGTAAGGGTCATTTTCTTAACAATTGTAACACATTTGTAAATCTAAATTTGTAACTTCATTTATTTTTTATATTTATAAAATAAATTCTGTAAACCTAAAAACTTTGCTTCATTGGTTTGTCCTCGTTCCCAGATTTGCATTAAGTTGCGACTAAAACAAGGGATTAGTTATAAAGAAATAGAGTCTGTTGTCAGGTAGGTCGGTTAATAAATAAATATTAAGTAGGATGTAACAATATTTTAATATTATGTTTTTTAATAGTATGTTTCTTATCATTTTCTTTGTATCTCGCATTATTTGTCTCAATATTTTAATTTACGATTTTTAAAGAAAATTCAAAAATTTGTTACGCCAATCTTGTAGGGTGTTCAAAAAGAAACGTTTTCCTTCTCTTGACTTTTTTTCAAATCGTGCGTTGTTTGGTTTAAAAATTTTCATTTTCGTTCGTTTTTCTTTTTAAATTTTCCAAATGTTATAATTTTCCAAATGTCTGATAATTTTATTTTATCGAAAAAAGTCGTAAGGATAAATTAATTAATTAATTAAATTTTGTGTACTGAGAATATTACTACATAGAATTTGTAAAAAATAAATTTTGAATTTTTATCCAAAATGGCTGGCTAACGAACTTGGTCTTCATTTTAGGACAGTATAAAAGAGATACCAATCCAACCAGTCAATTCCTTCGAAAGTAATCGTGATAATAACAAACTAAAAATTTAGTCAAACATACAAACATACAGAGAGACACATTGTTAAAAATCTGTATTTCGGATTCGGGGGATAATAAAACGTGAATATTTAACAAAAACGAGAGGGGTTTCTTCTTTATAGTATGGTATAGTATGGCTTCTTCTTCATAGTATGGTGTCCGGTAGACACCATATTACAGACATACTATCTATACGGTAGACAGTTAAGAAAATTTTTAACGAGGCAACAATAATTTACTTTTCCCCAAGGTGTTTCGTAAAACGTGTTTAACTTGTGTCTTGGATTTAGAATCAAAAACGTACAGTAAATCCAATTATTCCTTTGGTAATATTTCATTAATTCGCAGTTGTCAGTCACTTTGAAGCTGTTGAAGCTTCAAGCATGAATTCGTCTACCGTAATAGTTTCCGAGATAGTCGTTAGATTCTGTATATATTCATTTACTTTATCAACGAGCATGTTGAATTAGGTAATTATCAACGTTACAGTGATGTACAAGTACCCTGCATCAGCCCCATGACTCTTACTATGCGGTCCATGATATAAAAATGTCATGAGAGTTGAATAACGCCGAGGGTGGCGCTGATTGTTCAGTGGGCCGAAGTTCAAGAAAATGCATGGAAAAAAGCGTAAAAATTTAATTTTCTCCTAATAAGGACTATTTTATCGCATTTCTTTTTACCATACATTAATCAAGAAATTTTTATCTATTTTTTAAAGTAAGACTTACTCTCGAAAAAGGTTAAATAGTCCTGTTTTTAATAAAAATTCACTTTGATTTTCGGCAGGAATTTCAAATCGAAATTCAGTTATCACCAATTAAATATTGATATTAATATTTATTGTAATTGTTAAATAAAAATGTTACGTTAATATTGTAATATTATTATTAATTATTATTAATAAATTAAAATTTTCAAAAATTAAAAACAATATTTTCTTAAATTAGAAGACAGCCAATACGGGATGTAAAATAACATCGGTTAAGAATGAAATATTAATATTATATTATTCTATCAACAATATTTAATTTCACCTATGTATTATTATATTATTATTATATTTAATATTATTTTACGTATATTCAATGCTAGAATTATTATTATTATTATATATTACAAAAACATATTTTTTAATTTAAAAAAATTTTAATTTATTATTTTTATATTTATAATTAAAAGTTTTGTTGCTGTCTTCGGAAAAACCAGCAAGAGGATGAAATATTTTCAAAAGGAAAGGAAACTGAAAAATATCATGCAAAGATGAAGAATTTATAAAATTGCTTTATAAATAAATAATAAACTTTTACAAAGATATAACAAATAATATACCTTTACTTTAGAAACTATTATAAGAATATTTATAAAATTGTTTTTATAAAGATTAAAGATATAATCACATTTTTCCAATCACATATAATTATATAATCATTTATATATATAAACATTTAATTCAAACTTATAATTCCAAGGTCTTCTAAGTTTGAACAAGCTTTGCTGCTTTTTTCTTTTCAATATTTGCCTTTTTCACATCAGCCATCTTAATCTTTGCAAATTAACGCATTCGGTTTTGCAAATAAAAGCTAATTATATAACTGTAAGCATCCCTAGCATGATCTAGGCAAGGAGACTCGAACTGTTGCTCTGTTACATCATTTACTACTAAGTCAAAAACGTTACTGCGATTGCAGTGCTTGGCAAATGATGCTTCAATTATTTTTAAAAAACTGAACAGCCGTTTATTTGGATGCTGAAGTCACTGCTGTTCTTCTTGATTCAAAGTAATAATCCTCGCGATTGGGTAATTCTCAATCTGCACAGAACTTTCTTCAGAGTAGAAAAATCCCGTACGACAAATTTCACATTTTGTGAATTTTGCAAGGTTCTTACAAACTTGACCAGTGACAAAATACATCATACATTCGATAACTGGAGGCAAATCATAGTCGTGGTCTACTGCGTTCGTGAAGTCGCTAAAATCACTATCTTCTTGGTTGATAACAATATTCAACTTTTCTTTTATTTGATCAATGAGTGCAGTTTTGTTCGTCTTAGACTTGAAAATTTCTTTCAATTTCGACATGGAAATCAAAGGCTGGGTAGGTGCATCATCTGGAATGGAACAATTTCCAGTACGAGGAGGTTTTAGGATACTAAAAAAGGCTAGAATCTTGTAAATCTGTAGGAATGTCGGTGTGGCGGGATGATCATTTGTTCCTCCAGCTAAACGAACGGTTCCAAAGAATCTCTAAACAAAGTAAGGAAATAGAAGAAATGGATTAGGGAATTCCAGAAACCATGGAGGCAATTCATTATTCTGTGAACTCTTAGTAAATTAAATATGAATTAAGATTTATTTATTATGCTTGTTTCAAAAGGTAAATTTCTCCTCCTTCCTCGGGAAGGAGGAGAAATTTATGTATTACACACAAAGACGAAGGTCACCGAAAACAAACTATGACAAAAACTAGACTTTTTTCTGCGTATAAAAGCTTCTTTTAACTGAAACTGTGCTTTCATAATCAATTATACTCAAGTATATTTTTTTTTAAATTGAGAGCACAAATTCTGGTGAAGAAAGCTATATATGTAAATTATACCTAAATTATTATATGTAAATTAATAATTAATTAATATCATACGTAAATCCGTCGGATGTAGCTTAATTATTCGAAATTCGTGTACACGGAGAAAAAAGTATCCCCTGAATTTACTGGAGATTGTATGTTAAAGGACTTATGTTTCTCTTATAGAACAAAAGATAACAATGACAGATTTTTTAAGTCAATGTTACTTCCCAATATGTCAAGTTTACTTACAATTTCTGTAAGCGTCCACTGTAAACGTAACTAGAAATATCTGTAATATTTACAGGTTGTATGGGTTGATTATACAAGCAAATTATGGTACTGATATTTTGTAAGTCTTACATAAAAAACCTGTAAGCGTTACAGACTTTGTCAGTTACCCCCCTCCATGGATACACCGCGTCTTGCACTATAATATGCGTATCTCACACCTCACGCGTCCGTAAAAACAAAGGCCAAACGTTGCCAAAAGTCGCGTGCTTCCATGGTCGTTTTTCGCGTCACTAAAGGAAGCAAATAGGTACAGTTTTATCTTTCTAGTTTTATTAAAATTAAAAGATGTTAGAAAACATGTGTTGTGCTATTATGGAAATAATAAAATTGTGTCTTAAAGTGCAGTTAAATGTGATAATTTATATTATAGTAAATCCTAACCTCAAAAAGCAGACAGCTGTTTGCAAGTGCTTCGATTATTTAAAAAAAATTTATTTTTAGCATATTCCATTGGTATAATTATTAGTTTAGCAGTTTGTATAATAAAATATTTTATTTTTTAAAACTATTTTGTGTGTAGAATCAGAGAGAAAGTATATCTGTATTGAATATGGATCAATTCGTTGTCGAAAAATTGGCGGAATGGGGACATTCCTGTCTTGAAGAAACTTTCAAAAGTAAGTACACATTAAATTCTGTTTTTAAATTGTGAAAATCAAAAAAAGATAGATATTGGATCGAAGGAGTCATGCATGACTTCAATTACATATGAAAACCTACCACATAAGCTTCCTTGTTTTTTGGTTCAAAAACAAACAAATTTTTATGTTGCGACACGTTTTCTTCTTTAATTTTCTTTTGTAGATATGAGAGTATGTTTTCATTTAAATCAACCAATCACATTTAATTATCAAAAAACTTATTATATATTGCGATTATCTTAAGAGAGATATATGATTGTTAAAATTGTATGTAAACGATTTTTATATTCTTCGATAATATATATAAAATAAACGTACATTATACGAAATATATTTATTGAATTTTATTTAAATCACCCATTCTGTAGTAAGAGAATATATATATATATATGTACATACATGTGCATGAGTATTAATTACGGATATATACCTGTAATCATTGCAGGTACTTTTCTGTAAACGTTACAGATGCTTTTCTGCAACACTTACAGCTATTTTTCGGTAATAATTATAGATAATTTTCTGTAATCGTTACAGATATTTTTCTGTAATCGTTACAGATATTTTTCTGTAATCATTACAGATATTTTTCTGTAATCGTTACAGATATTTTTCTGCAATCGTTACAGATATTTTTCTGTTATATTTACAGATTCTATTCACATAAATTTTATTTAATGAGTACTGAAATTTTATGCTGTCACTATATTAGCATAGGAAATCTGTAACGATTATAGACTTTTCGGTAAGTGTAATGGATTTTTTTTCTCCGTGTAGAAATGTACATTTGTTCTATAAATAAATCTCAATATTCGTGGGTAATCAAAATTAAATAGAAAAAATCGTGACAATAGTCGCGTCCAATATTTTATACCTATAACCAAGATTACTTAGCCAATTATACTCAAATAAATATATAGATGAATAAATTCTTGGTGTATAGCTAAATATATAAAAAATATTCGAAGTGTTATTTGTAATAAAAAATAATATCTTATAAAATACTTAAGTATTTTGTATGATATAATTTTTTTCTACAAATCTTTATTTTTCTTGTTTATTATCGTATGTGTAAACAATTGAAGACAAAGTAAGAAGACAGAGTATCAAATTATTTATACATTCGATTTAAATACCTCCAAAAGGTCTTGGTTAATTCTGTCCGTTAAGACGACATCCATTTTCAACTCTTCAAACAAATACTTTGTTAAATCGAGCATTGATTTTAGAGTCATTCGTAGACCCTCTGCTGTTTGTGGAGTGAGAAAATCATCTAGACTAAGTAAGCCGTCGTTAACCCTTTTTTCCCATGAGTTCAACCACTCTAAATTATCCTTTAGAACCTGTAAGGATTAAAAGTAAAACGTTTACAAAGAAAACTCTTATTTAGATATTAATATACAAACTCATAATTATTCTGAGATAAAATATTCACTTTTATATCTTCACAGCCAACAGTAAGACCAGTTTCTTTTGAAGTTCTATTTAATGCATCAAAAATGTCATTTAAAATGATGCAAAATTGCGCGGTACTCTCAGAATGAAAGAGCTTTTCTTCGTAGGCTTGGTAATACCGCAAACCGCGAGCAGCTGATCTACTAAAGTTCTATAAACAAATAATCAATTAGTATTATTATTGTTAACTGATAATTGTATTAATAAAGAAAAGTAAATATGTTAAAAAGTATAAAGAGCACGTACTTGAAGAGCAAGAGATACTCTCATCTTTAGCATTCCTTTACTCGCAATATCGATATGTGCATCAGTTATTTTCGGACAAATTCTAAGGGATGTCGATTGCAGTTTATCCATTTGATGCAATATTTTGAAATACTCCCACTTTATGCCATCTTCTTCTGGGTTAATCTCTAATTAAACTTTTTATTAATAAAAGAGAAAAATATTTTTTAGAATTTTTTTTTTTTTTAAGTTATATTTGTACATTATCTTACCTTTAATTTCCCAACATTTGAAAAACGATTCCGGATGCATTTCATAAGGTGAGGAGTATCCCAAAAAAAGAAAACTTCACGATTTTCGTCCATAGGGTGTTGAAAGGAATTCTTAAAATCTCTCATTTTACCGCTACATCCCATTATCTCCCACATTTTCCTATTAGGAGCACCTCCATCAGATATTACTCCATGTATTTTTGCTCCTACATTTTCGAGCAACACGATTGCTTGAACTATTATTTTAGCCAATACATCACCGTGGGTAGGTCCATGTGACGCAAATACTGCGATCGGTTGCGAGTAGTCGTCATACAATGGTTGAAATATCAGTACTAGGCCATGATCAGCCATTTCTGAATTAATGTCCTTCGGGACATTATTCCCAAAATCAGTTACTCCTTTGAAAGTCATGGTTTTGGAATCCAAAAGCAAATTTTTCCTAGTAGACATTTCGTCGAGTAATAGTACTCCATGAAGTGGTTTTCCCGTTTTTTTTGAGAAGTGTTCCTTAAGGATTTCAAAAAATTTGGGGTCAAAACCACATGGACAATCCATTTGTGCAAGATATCTGTAATCAAATATTTTCTATATTATATTGAATAAGACAATTAAAAATTTTATTATCAAATAATTATGATTACAGAATTTTAAATACTTTAAGTGTTCGTAGTTTAGTCGATTGCTGTCCCAAACTAAAGATTCATAATTTTTAATAATTACCTTCTAATAGTTCGTTCCACTGGTATGCTTAATATTTTAAGATCATGTATCATTCGATAAGTAGCTGGTGATCGCATGTGCAGTAGAACGCAAAGGATAATCCATTCGTCGGAATATCTTCGACCTTTCGGATTATTAGCTTTTGAAGCTTTCAAGATTTCTTGAATAGCTATTTTTTCGTTCTTGACAATATTCTCATGCTTATCCAACAATTTATGAAGAGAATTTTCAGTTACATGTCTCATTTTCATCTGACATTCTCGAACAATTTGTTTCAACAATCGAACGTTTGCTTGAGCACGTTGTTTTGCTTTTCCCGTACTATTAAGCTGCTGCTTTAATCTTAAGAGCTTTTCTCTTCTTTTTTGGTATTTTTAAATAATTTAAATTTTTGCTATGCTGTCTGCGGATGATTTTTTGTCTGAGATGAGTTTTTACACGTTTGCAACATTGGCAACCTGCATTCTTATCATTCTCTTTTGGCAATAGTAGAAGGAAACGTTTGTGTCGTAAAGTGTCTGTTTTGTCCAGGTAACTAAAAGAATTTAAAAGATTCTCATTTACTGATGTTCGTGTGATCTCTGGACAACCTTGACATACCTTACGTTGGTCTACTACCTGAATGATATTTTGAAAGTTTTCGATTGACTTTAGTTGAACACTTTCGATTATAAAAACCTTATGATCTACACATTTTCCATTGACTTTTATCAATAGTCATGTCTTGATCGAAAGTAATTTCTTTTTGGCAAAAGGATTCTATGTGACCATTTTTGTCTTTTCTTCCAATTAACTTATGAAACGTAATTGCTGGCCGTTTATTTTCACCCCAAGAGAAATTTGTTCTCCCCCATGAAATTGGGATGGAAATACTTTTATAATCGTCCAAGATTTCTTTAAACAAAGCTGTCAAATGATTCGTTGGCTTGTCGGTTTGAATGTCATATTTTAAATTGTTTTCTTCGACTTCTGCTTCATCTATATATCTTTTCTCTCGTTTAGTTGAGTCGTTCATCAGGTTTTTATCTTCAGCTCGCCGTTTCTGAGATTTTTTCTCCGGTTTTTCAGGACGACCAAGATGTAGCACTGGAAGGGCACCTTCTCGAAGTTGAGGCCTTTGATAAAGACTCTGGAAAACATTTAAAAATAAATTCTCTTTCAATTGTAAACAAAATATAACATTTTTATTGTTTTAAAAATTCAACAAGTTTTAAAAGATAAAAAATATCAATAAGAATGATTTGAGACTATCGAGATTCATAAGTTTTACGTATGTAAATAAATTGTGGAAATTTTAACTTTATTTGTATAAAATAAACAAAAAATGAAGATTGTTTTACTCAGATAAAATTTAAAGTTTTTAAATGAATTTTTGTTTAAATTAGTTAATTTATGATTATTTCATGTTTTTTTAAATGTATTTTTATTTATATTCCTACCAAATCGAAAAACATTACATAAATTTATAAATAAATAATTACTTATAACAATTAATTTAGCAGTACTTTAATTTAATTAGAATAATTTTATGAAATTGTAAATTATTTTAAAAACAAAATACTTACTCTTCCCAAAATCGTAACTCCATTAGAGGCATAGGTTAACCTCTCTCGTATTATATCCTCTGGATGAAAATGTTTTTCACAAACTGGATCACCTGCTTTGAGTTTGATATCATCGCGAAATATTGCAATTTGCCACTGTTTAATTGTTTTTTTTATCATTCGGTACCAAGAAGAAATGAACTTTTACCACACAGGTTTTGTACCCGGAATTACATCCAACAGCAATACATTTAACCATTTTGACCCGATTTTTTTACGTCACTAGATACAACACTTTTTGGGCTTAATTTATTTATAAAACAAACCACTAGAAACCGATTATTTAAGAAAAAAATGTAAATATTTACATATTCTCAATGTGATTTTAAATTAATCGGCCCACTGAACAGCCAGCGCCACGGTGGTCAGTATTTAACATTCAGGACATTTTCAACTCAGAGTGTCCGGGGGCTGATCTGCATTAATGCCTTCCCCTTAGTTACTTTTCATTTTTTCAAAGTCGTTATCACTCTACATATATATTCGTTGAATCGTGCTGTGTAATAAATTGAAGTAATAAGATGAAGTTGTCTCATAAATTCTAACTGTAAAAACAAACAGTAAATTGAACCTAAAACTTTTAGGTTCTGTTTACTTTAGAACTTTACTTTTAGAACCTAGGGTAGGGCGGGGCTAGTTGAGCATAGGGGCAAGTTGGGCAATCCTGATATCTCGATAACTAAGCATTGCACAAAACAACTTTAAATAGTTTTAAATAAAATAGTTTATTTAAATAATAAATTTTATAATAATTTTAGTTTAAAATAGTTTAAAATAGTCTCCCTACACCGAGAAAAACATTTTCTTCGTTTAAGAGGATTCCTCTTAAACGAAGAAATTATTTTTCTCGGTGTACAAGTTTTAGGTTCAATTTAATGTTTGCTTTGACAGTTGAAATTTCTGAGCCGACTTCATCTGCATTCATTACACAGCACAATTCAACGAATATATATAGTGATACCGACTTTGGAAAAATGAAAATTAACTAAGAGGAAGGCATTACTGCAGGCTACTGTATTTTCGCCAAAAAGAGCATCAGAAAGAAGTTTGTACTGACGAACATATTCCAAAGTCCTTGTCAACAGCAACAACTCGTAGTCAAAGATGAGATACTTCTTCAGTTCAGAGTTGAGTTTGCACAGGGGAGTTAATGGACAATACATCCGAATTCTTGCCCAAATGTCAAGAATTGAATACTATCTTATAAAAGTATCAATATTGGATTGTAGCATCTTCATTTCAACTATCAATCTAAGTCTCTTTGACGTCTAATGTCTTAAAATTCTCTTAAAAACGTCTTAAATACATATGACGTATTCGGAATATCTTTTGTACGGACATCAGACTTTTAATAAGAACATCCTTAGGATATCCAAAAGACATGATCTAAATCATCCGCCATTTTTCATTGAGTCGCCTCCTTTTGATTCGGAACTTTTTAACTTTTTAACTTTTTAACTTTTAACTTTTTAACTTTTAACTTTTAAGTCCTTTGCCTTTCTTGTCTTCACTGAATTTATATATTTTATATAGTATATGTATAAAAAATATTCCTTTAATATTGCGATCAGTTCAAAATGTATTTGATCTTTTTCAGTGGACTTTTTTTGCTTTCTATTCCCTGTTGGCATTTTCACAAACTAACTTTTCACGAGTGGATCGATTGTTTTCTCAGACGACACAAATCGAACGAAAAAAAAATGAAGGTACAAAAATCTTGTCTCAATAAACTTGATGAATTTGAATCTATTTCGCATTTCTCAACTTGATATGAATCATTACTTATGTCCAAAAAAACTTTCATAAAATGTTCTAACGACGTCTTCGATTTTTGTGCCTTCTAATATTTAACTAATGGTAAAATATTCTGCGTAACAGATTTTCAGCAAGCATTATATGTAAATTATTGGTAAAAGTGAACTATAAATAACAATTTTATTTTAGCTTCTGGTCCTGGAATTGATTGAAAATAAATTCAGGTATGACATTGAAGCCTTGTCTCATTTATTCGTTTAATTTGAGAATCGAAGAGACGCTGACGAGAAGCTCGTTCTCTCAATACGATTTGTATCTACTTTTTCGTAACCTCACCTCGCACACATATGAGGCGGACACGGGCCACAACGAAGCTTACATACCTTCTTCTCTTAGTTCATATATCAAAAGCTTAGGCAAGGCGGTGACACATAAATACCATACGCGGTATATAAATGCCCATTGGGGAGATACTCCAAGCGGCAGTAGATAAAATATATTAACCCCGACATTACGGTCCGCGTGGGTTTCACCATTTTCGGGGACACTTCGCTCTTTTAGTTTCTTTCTTTTGAAACTTTTATCGTCTTCCTTCCTCTCCTTCACTTTATTCTTTTTACCTTTTTCTACTGCAAATGACTTATAGCAGGCGGCATGCTTTAAGACCCCTTGCCATGCTCGTATCGCGGGATTAGCTCTCACCTTATAATATTGCAACTATAATGCGCATTCGCGAACATTAACACGCTTTCAATGCGATATCCAGATTTACAAGTTAACGCAGAAAAGCTATATTTGAGCAACATCATCTATCTTAGTGGCTTCAAATTCATACTATAAAAACACTGCAAAGTATTATATATATATATATTGTAACGCGGTCTGGTCTCTGGCCGCGGAACTACGTCTCGACAATCTTTTAATTTTTATTTTAACAGCGGAACTCAAATTTTTACCGCGCCAGTCATTTAATTTTAATAAATGACGATGAGCTCCGAACCTTGTCCTTTACCTGAAAATCCTAAGAAAACATCAACCACCGGCTAATCTCAAGGTCATAGATCATAGAAGAGCGTAACGGAAAAGAAACTGAGACCGAATTTCACAGAAGAAACAATCTGATTTATTTCACAAACAATAATCAAGCGGAATCAATCGGACCACAAAAATCATACGCGAGCGAAAATAAGTTACGATGTCACACTTAAAAATTCTGTAGTTTGATTTACAAGAAGAAATGAGAAAATAGTTTGATTGTCTGACAATTTAATTAAACATTATATCGACTCCAAAAAGACAATGAGTTATCTCTGAATTTTAATTTAATGGTTTGAAATGGAGAATTGAATTGGAGATTCAATTCTCAGCGATGGGCGAATGTCTGAAGGGCACGCTATGCGACGTTACAACCGCATCAAACATTGCCGAAACAAAACTCAATTCAAATCAATAACGGTTCGAAAGAAAAGAATAAACGAATTAGAAAACGAACATGTGGCAGGCACAATGGGTTATGTTACAACCATGCCATATTTCGTTGTAAAACATCAAAAAGCACTGAATTTAAGATTATGAAATCGAATAAATCACCAAAAATAATTATGATTACACGTATGTAAGCACTCCCGAGGGAAACAATATATTACATAATCAAAATGCCAAAGAATCGAAAATGGCGAAGTGAGACAAAGTGGTTTCAAAGTTACGTAATGCTATCAATACTGACACTTTGTCTGACTTGCCAGAGTAATAAGAGTTTTTACCTCGACCATTGCAGACTCAAAAATAACAAAATGTCCTTGGATCAACAATTTAACGGTATTCCAAATAGATACAATAACAGTCTTTTTCAATATTCCGTAAACGGAGAGTACACAAAAAAAAGCTTCTAGCCACAAGGACTTCCAGAAAGAGAGTACGGAATGAAGAAGAAGGCGGAAATTCGTTGACAGGTTGGCGGAAGTTGGTCAGCCACCATCATGGAATTCTGTTGGTTCCGTCCAATCAAACAGCTACCGACGTCATGTGACTAGTGACGTAGTGTAACAGAGTTCTGTCACTAGTCACCAATATAGCTAGTCGGTATCGCGCCCAGCACTTGTACTTGGAAAATGTTCATTTCGAGTCCACTGAATGTCTGAGCATTCATTAGAGTGTTCTCGAGAGTTTGTTTATGACACCTGAGACAATTCACAGCCACAGTCCCATTTTTCCAGGTCTCAGGCGTAGAGATATATAATTCGTTGGATGCGCGGGGCTCCGCGCATCGCAATAGTCCCTGAGGCGGCAGGTTCGCTGCTCGAGAGATGGTGAACTCTGGTGCTTGGCGGGAGTACTGGCGATCTTCAAATTCCAGACATCCTTCCTTCCTTCTCAATCACTTGATTCCCTCATAGTGACATCCTTCGAGTGTTCCGATTGGCTCGAGGTTTACATGTTAAGGGGAAAACTCGCAAAACGAAGATTAGAAATAGTGATAATTAATTTCGAGAGTGCTCTGGGTTTGCGCAGCGGGACTCTCTCTCTGTCAGTCATATTACCGAGCGCGATTCAAAATA
>CAJFCO010018171.1:85497-98572 GCA_904066015.1 Synergus gifuensis
AAAGACTCTTGTTTGTAAGAGTCTGAGTATTTTCGTAACGCTTTTGAATTACGAAAATACGAGCATATTGACCGACAGAGGTGAGTCAATGTTTTTAACCACAATTGTATGTAGGGTTATGTACGTGGTTATGTCAAAAAGCCTACCATATCGATTGCCTATTGAGACACGAATCTCGCCATTTTTATGATTTCGTTATGAAAAGTATCGTACGGAACTTGTGTGAACTGACGGCTTTTTTTTGAAACTCACGCGCTGTTCGTTTAAAAAATGCCGTCAGTTCACACATGTCACATAATATACTATTATGTCTTCGATTCCTAGCGTAAATTTACACCAGATTTTTTACAGTGTATATTATATAATATATTTCCTCAAATTACTAACTTTGATAAACATTTCATACGTTTAATTTTGAATTTGTTTTCAGTCAATCAAGCTCGAACTGAATATAATATGGAAAGCGATTCAACGAACCTTGCGAGGACGGACGCTTGTATTCAAGGGAAAGAAAGAAGCAAATTGACGTACTTGTATCAAAACAAAAGGAAAAAAATAAGAGAAAAAAATCGAAACAACTTGAAGATGATTTATTGGAAACTGATGAGATCCATGTTTGTTTGAAGGAAACTGAAGAGAGATTGACGAAAGTTCTGAAATCGTTTAAATGCCGAATACTTCGCCATATAAAAGAGAAAATTGAAATTTTCGATAAGACTATATGTAGGTTTGAATGCTAACGTGACATCAAATATGTCTCCAGAAACTAGCGCATTGAAAATCACTCTGTCAATAAACGATGTTGATGAATTCATAAATTTTTACACAGAGCTTGTTGGAAAAGAGGATGTAATAAAACGTTTGATTTCGAAATTTTATTATCAAACCTAAGATTAAATAAAAAAGATTTCCAGGATACGAGACGTGAGAGATTATCCACCCGAATATGTAACGAATAGAGATTTATTGCTTTAAGTCTTGATTCAAAAATTGTGATAATTATCAGTCACTCTTCACATACACACTCACAACGTCTTTTAAAATAATGATAAAATCATAACAAATATAGAGACAGCTGATAGAAAAATCATAACCAAATACCAATTTGATGCACAAATACGAAATTGTTAGCGAGTCCACAAAATGAGCGACCATTTGATTCGACCGGAACTTCTCAAGCCTTCACGAGATGAAAACGTCAAAAGTTGGACTGCTTGTCCTTTTGTCAATGTATCATCAAAATTCCTTCATCCTCGATCAAGCTTCAGATCCCATCTACTTGACATTTCATAAATCGAACCACTCTATAACAATTCAATTTTACATTCATCACTTATAACATCACTCTTTTACACAACCATCCTTTTTATTAGACATTAATTATTATAATAATACCTCTGCCAATCAGTTCGTCGTTGCACAGATTATGGTTCACACCAACTTAGTTACAAATAGCAACTTAGACACATTTATATCACTTCTGTCTCTTGCGAGCTCTCGTATTGGAAAGAGCTTTAATTACCATTTCGTTCATTACCTAGCTCTTATTCCCCTTCCATTATTCATCACTCATACGTCATTATACGTCACACTTTATTTCGCTTCATTCATTCTCTCTCTCATTCCCATCTTTTCTTACTATTATATTTCCTTACAAGGAGAAGATTGAGGCTCTCGTAAGTTAATGTTTTTCAAAATGTATTTTATTTATTACAAAATTGTATAAAATAACTATTATTTTTTACTATTTGCTTTTCAGAAAATGATAATGACAATTGCTGTTTACAAATGTAGAGGTACAAAGGATTCCGTGGCTGCTATTCTAGGTGCAATAATGAAAAAGAACGTTCAGTCGCATTACAGCGCAACCGGAAAAGGAGTTAACAAGAAAAATTTTGGAGACAAATACTTTCCATCACATGCAAGGTATGATTTCATTTAAATTACATTTATGTTGTAACAAGGTAGTTACTCTAGGGGGTGGGCGTAGGGAGGAGACTATCGAGAGTGAGTCGAAGTAGCGTTCGAGTCAGTAAAAATTGACTCCGACCGTCGGGAATCGAACCCTTGGCCGTTGGCTCGAAGCCCGATACGCTACCACTGCGCCACGGAGTCTGGGTTATGGCCATCCCGTATTCTAGCCCCAGCGTGACGTCACTCGTCGATCAGTCCTAAGGAATGGGAGTGAAAAGGGAAGGGGAATTGTGTCACAGACATCTCAATTACGTCCCACGAAACAATGGTAAAATATTATGTAATATACATACGTAGTTTTCTAAATATTGTGCATATATAGTATTCACCACGGGAGTGAAACTATAATGGGAAAGTTAGAAACTCAGTCCTGGAAATTGTGGGGATAGAGCGAACCAATAACAATTTTAAGCGCGAGTATTTGAATTTTATGCTATCGACGCAACGACACCCAACTCGTATCACATGGTCGCCATGATCGCGCCGGTACCGTGCTTTTTATCGCGTGTGATTATTTATAATACAAAATAAGTGTTCGTGTTTAAACCATTGAAAGTGTAACGTCGAAAGAATAAAAGTTTATGTGATCATGTTATTGGCGAATGGAAAACATGAAAGTTTTTCTATGAAAGGTAATTTTAAAAACTGACATTTTAAGATTAGGAAACAAATTAACTTATTTTTTGTGGTTTTAAATAATTGTTTATATTTTAAACAGGCTTGATTTTTTTACGATCGAATTTTATTAATGGAATTACTCTTTTTTCATTTCACAGTGAAACGTGTAAGAAACTTTTCTTCGATAGATTGACTTTTCTCAAGTCAAAACACATTAATATAAAGCATCGAGTTCGGTATGACAAGAGAGATTAATCGACTTCGAAGAACTTACTGGCTCTACTGCTGATACTCTCCTTGAATATTTGCAGAGTTGTACGAATATTTAGAGCGTGGTGCAAACTTGTCCAAATCATATTTAATACCTAAAACTCCATCAATATCCCAAAAGCTAGACGTCTAGAGATTGAAGATGAGTATTTTAATCGCAAATTATTCCCTAAAAATTTTCGGAATTATTTTAATCCATACATATTTATTTATTTTTAGGTGACGTCAGTTGGGATTTGGACAAACTTGATAGTTCCTCATTGCTATATAATCATTACAGTTTGAAGGAATAATCTGTTCTTCAAGAAGATGGTCAAAAAGAATATGGCGAAGAATCGTTGGTCTTTGCCATTTCTACCATATCATAATGGATTGCGGATATCTTCATTTCAGTATGATGACGTATGTCTGTGATATTCTTTTTACATAAAATTATTTAGCTTAATATATTGACGAGTCGCTGGCGTAAGTGGTGTAAATCGTGTAAGTTAAATATGTCTAAACCAAAATTGTCTAAACCGAAGTTGAGATATTCGTGCAAATTTCCAAGATGTGGAAACAAACAATATACTCCAGATCATCCTTTGGCATATTTGAATAAAAGATTTCCCAGATTTCCGCGGTGTAATGATATCAGAAAAAAAATGGATTAACGTTTGTGACATAGATCTTTCAGTTAATTACAACCATTTTTATGTTTGTGATGATCACTTTGTCGATGAAGACTTCTTTAATAACAGTAAAGATAGATTGAATTGGAATGCCGTACCGAAAATATCTCAAACTTCAGCGAGCGAACCTAGCTTTGAAAAAAACTTTGAATCCTCTGAATCCTCTAATGTCAATGTAGAATCTTTAAGTACTACATTTGGTGTTTCATCATCATGTGATAATAATCTCGAAAATGAAAGTAGCTTTTCAATAGAGTTAAATAGTAATAATTGCAATTCTAATTTATTATTTGCTAATAATATCTGTTATAACAACAAAAACCCTTCAAATAATGAATTACATTGTTCTGATCGTTCTGATGATAAAGTGCCAATTTCAACTTCTTTACTTACTGAAGTAAGCGAAATGTTAAAAACCATTTCTCATTCTAAAATAAATGAAGACCAGTTACTTGAGTATGACATGATGAACGATTTGGAAAATGATTCCGTAGATTCGAAACTAATTTCTCCAGCTAAAAGAAAGTCTACCGACGAATGTCTCGTGCGAATAGGCTTAAAAAAAAAGATCTATCTCCTAGAAAGAGTGAAATGCATAGAATCATTAGAAACGTAAATTCAAAAATATCAAAGCTAAAAAGTAAAGTGAAAAAAAAGATAGCGAGTTTAAAGCATTACATTATTTGTATAAAAAACAAATGTTTTCTGTTATCGAAACCGATTTGAATAATATTATATTACAGATTGTTTCATAAATTCGCAAATTAGAAACGCCAAAAAGAAACCTACGCATCGGAGATGGAGTACAGAAGATAAATGTTTAGCTCTTTCATGGTTCAAGCGAAGCCCTAAATTATATAAGTTCATTTAAACTCATTTTCTTTTACCAACTCCGCAATTGTTAAAACAAAAGGTATCGAAAATGCGATCTATAGATCGACATTGCTCATTAATGTTTGACGAAATTACACTTACTTCTGGTTTGCAGTACGATGCAAAAAAGCAAAAACTTGTTGGCTATGAAGATATTGGGGATTTAGGACGAAGCATTCAAAGAGCTAATCATGTTTTGGTTTTTATGATTAGAGGAGCTAGAGAACCTTGGAAACAAGTTTTAGCGTAATATTTTACTGTTAATACTGTTTCTACTTCAAATTTAAAAGAATTAATTGTTACTTTAATTAAACAGTTGCAAGAAATAGGATTAAAAATTGTTTCCACGGTTTGTGATCTAGGTGCCACGAATAGATCAGCTGTTAAATAATTGTGTTCTGAAACTAATAAGACTGATGATCAATTTTACTTTATTGTTAATGATGAACCTATAGCCGTGTTCTTTGATGTTCCTCATCTACTTAAAAATACGAGGAACGCGATGCTGAAATGTAACATTGAATTTGTAGGCGGAAAATTTGCGAAAGAGTACATTAAAAATGCATTTGAATTAGATAGAAAAAAAAAACATTTTCAATGTTATCAAAGTTAAAACCTGAAGACTTTAATTTCAATGATAATTATTTGAAAATGAAAGTACGCTTGGCAGCTGCTCAATTGAACAATACTATGGCATCTAGCATTGAGCATTTCGTTGCCTCGAGTGAATTACCTGTGGAGGCAATTTTCACTGTAGAATTTGTGCACATAAAAGACTACTTATTTGATTCCATGAGCGCGTCGTCTAAAAATCATACAGAAGGAAAACCTTTAAAATGTGGTATAAGTGATACCTCCCAACACTTGCTATTTTGGTTAAAATTAATCAGAGAAATACCAAAATGGAAATTGTGGGAATACAAAAAAAAATAAAGATAGTGACACATGGATTTTTAAAAACATGACAAATCAGTATTATTTTTTGAAGGGCTTCAGCCCGTTGAAAACCTATTTTGTAACGTTAGACAGCTCGGTGTCGCTAACACAAATCCAACATGTTACCAATTTACAGCTGCTCTAAAAACTATTATCGTTAATAATATGTCGCAAACAGTCAGTAGTAAAAGCAATTGTGAATCTGATGATTGTACTCCCATAGATGCTTTGCGAGGCTTTATTTTAAACGACAACAATAATTTGGCTTTACCTTTTGAAGAAGAAGAACTTTATTTAAATGACGAAAATTATGTGCGTCTTATTGAAGATGTTTCTTTTGATAATGACAATGGTGTCTTTCGTGTAGCAGGAACTTTATTGGATATTATTAAAATACCTCAATATTGTAAAACTTGCAAAAAAGCGCTGTTTATAGAACAAGTTTCACAAGGAAACATTTTTCAATTACTCGATAATATTCCTGATGTAAATTCAAAACACGAAACTTACGTCAGCGACTGGGTAATCTTATTAGTAAAAAATGTTCATGACAATCTGTATTAGTTCTTAAAAGAATTTGGTCATAAGGTGCCAATAGAGGAAACATTTATTATTTTTTTTACAAAAAATTGTTCAATATTAAAACCATTTTGTGAGAAACAGTCGTGCGAATGTCTTCTTGTAAAAGAATGCGTACTTATAGTTATCAAACAATTTATCCACGATAAACTAGATACAGTACCTAGAAAATGTTCAGAAGGTCACAACAAAAAAATGAAACAGCATCTACAAGCTAGTTAAATAATTAATCATTTTAAAGTTGTTTCTATTTCTTAAGAAAGTTACCAAAGCCACTGAAGCTTTAAAAATATATATTTATTGAAAAGTTTAACGTAATGTATACTAAGATACAATGTAAGATTTTGTTGCATTATATAAGATTTTATTGCGTTATGTTTATGAAACAATTCTGTATTTATAATTAATAATACAAATACTGCAATGCTGCTGATAATACACGAAGATTGTCAATCGAATGCAGAGTAAATATTTTTACTTTATGCAACATTTACATTCCGGAAAACGTAATATCATGTGCTCGTCATTTAAATGATGATGGATCATTTCTGCAGCCACTTTTACAGGGCTTACGTTTTGTTAACAGGCCATACGTAATTAAAGGCCCACTGCTGCAAGCATTTTTACGAGGGCTTCGCAACGTATCCTTAACACAAAATATATTTGCTGACGAAAATAGCCTGTCTGACACTTAATTTGAATGTCTTTGTCTTGTAACCAAAGAACAGTTCCGAGAATTGTTCACTTTTTGTGATAGAGTGCCCTATAAACGTGGTTTCAGGTATGTGGAAAAGAGAGATTTGTTGATGTTTTTATGTAAACTGCGTGAAGGTCTATCAGTTAATAGAATCATCGATACAGTCAGGCAATCCCTAATGCTACGTTTCGTTCCTAACAACATCGGATTTGACGCAATTACGATGGAAGATTATATTGCCAACCATGTTACAAGTTTCCCCAATCAATTATATAATCCGGAATCATAAAATCCTCGAGTTATCGCGTGTATTCACGGGTCATACTTGTACATTCATAAGAATAGTAACTTTAAGGCACTGCGACAGTCATATTGTGTTCACAAAGGTTGACACTTAGTCAAACCCGTATTAATAGTTGCATCTGATGGTTACATTCTCGACATTCAAGGACCGTACTTTTCCGATAGCCCTAATAATGATGCTGCTATATTACAACATGAATTCACAATAGACGCCGACAGAATGAGAAGGTGATTCCAAGAAGATTATATTGTAATTGTTGATATGGGATATCGGGATGCCAATAATCTTCTAGCGCGTTTGGCTATTAAATGGAAAATGCCAGCTCTTCCTCCACAACATCAGCATCAACTTACAACAGAAGATGCTAATGAATCGCGCCTAGTGACAAAGTCTAAGTGGATTGTCGAAGCTAAAAACGGACACATTAAGTCAGTATTCAAATTCTTTCAGCAGGTAGTACAGACACATCACGTTCCTCACCTAGGCGATTTTTGTCGGATAGCTAGAGCTATTAATTAATAGATTAATTAACAGATGCCATCCTTTAATCTTTACGGAAGGAGCTGATGCCGAAATGGTCAATGAATTATTGGAAAAATCTAAGGAACAGAATGTCGTCCAAGCTCTGGTTGAGGCAGAAAACCTCAAGACAAGGAACTCCCAACGATAGGTTCAATTAGATGCGGGTCAATTATTAGATTTCCTAGTCCTGACATTCGAATTCTTGAAAAAACTCACAGTTGGAGTGTACCAAGTTAAACTCGCACCTTCTTACGCTCAAGGGAAACTCCAAAGAGATAATGACGAAGAATTCCACATTGAGATGCTACGAGGGGATAATCGAGTACCCCAACCAGAATTAATAATAATCAGAATTTTTTCTCGATTTCGAAATGCGACTAAGTATCTACTCTGGATTGCTTATAGACCGAACGGTGATGATGATATGGACGACGATATGGCTGACGATGAAGAACTTAATTCTATAGAAGGCTATTATTGAACATGTGAGGCAGGTGCTCGAACGCTTGGAACTTGTGCACATATAAGCAGTGTATTATGGTTCTTGTGGTATATTATGGTATATCATGGTATACTTCCTAAGCGGAAGAGAAAAAAAATTGAAGAAGCTGGATTATGATTTATATTATCCTATATAAGAAATATTAAGAAATCTCTATTCGATAATTCTCGTTTCGTATCGCGAGTTATCGCAAGTTTTTAAATGTGTGGCTAATACGCGTGTGTAGAGGGCATTTTCATTCTATGACTTATTTGCTTGTGTCCGTTAGAAGCGTTACCAAAGTCGTTACTCTCGCGTTACCAATGCTCGCGGTACCAATATCTCGAACTCTAAGATCGACGTAACGCTGTTTGATTTGCTTGGTTTAGTTAGTCCAGTGTCAAAACAGATCGCAGATTGGTGGAACTGACAGAAAGAAAAGAAAGAGAAAAAAAGAAGAGAGAAGAAGCGTACAATGTGATATACGTGAGGACTGAGGCGTACAATCTTAAATGAGTGTTCGTCTGTAGTGAATGTATGTGAGGCTGCAGTAGACTGTAGTAGTGAGGCCATGTGAAGCGAAGAACTTATTTTACGAGTGTTATTGAGTGTTCGTGAGGACATACGCAATTTGGTGCATATATAAATTTGGATTTCTTTGATAAGAAATCCCTTTTTTAAAAATTATCACAAGATTTCGAAAAGATTTCAAAACATTTTGAAAGTTTTAACAAAACTTCATGATATTTTCAAAGAATTTTAAAAAGTTTAAGAATTTTAAAGTAATTTAAAAATATTTTAAATATTTCAAGAAATTATAAATGATATTAAAGAATTTCAAGTGATTTAACGGGATTCAAAAGACTTAAAAGTTATAAAAAGAGTTTCAAAAAATTCAAAGATTAAATATATTTTTAATTTTAATGAATTCAAAACATTTTAAGTGAATTTAATGGATTTAAAATAGTCCCAAGAGATTCAGCCGGATTTAAAAAGATGTTAAAGGATTTTAAATAATTTCAATTTCTTTAAGGATTTCAAAAGAATTCAAAAAATTTTTAGGACTTTCAAGGAATTTAATAAAATTTTAAATATTAAAAGCAATTATAAATGTTATTAAAGAATTTCAACTGATTTAACATGATTAAAAAAATTTAAAAGTTATAAAATGAGTTTAAAAAGGTTTCAAAAATTTCATTACCTACATTTTTTTATTGACATTCAACATTGAAAGAACAAAATTTAAAAATTTCCAAGAAGGTAGTTATTGCATATACATAAAACAAGTTTTGAGACAAAATGTCGTTTATTTTAATAAAGTAAAATGATCATTATTTATAAACAATCATTGGAAAGTAGTATGCATAGCGACACTTTTACTATCATATCTTATTTCTTTTTCCTTAACATTAGCTCGATTACAAATTCGTAATCCGAACATTAAAAATCTACTCAAGATTTTATCCTTTAAATTATGGCATAGTAAAATGTGATCAGCTTTGCCTTTCACGAAAGAATAAAAACCTTAATTTACCGAAATAATAAAACCTTAATATACCTTAATATACCTAAATAATAAAACCTTAATATATACACAGTGTGTCCCAAAAATAACCGAACTTTTTGGATATAGAATAAAATACACATTATATTACCTTTGAAAGTTATTATTTATTCAAAATAGGTTCCATTAGACTAAATACAACGTTTGAAACGATCAACCAACGCATGCATAGATTTTTTTATGTCATTGATAGAAATGTTCTTCAGCACCTCTGTTACGGCTGCTTGAATAGCTGGGATATCATCATAAGATGCTCCTTTCATCTTGGTTTTCAATTTTGGAAATAGAAAATAGTCACATGGTGATAGATCAGGTGAATACGGAGGGTGTTTGATGAGAGAAATCCGTTTTTTCATCAAAAATTCGTTCACTTTTTTGGTCTTGTGAGGTGGTGCACTATCGTGCAATAAAAACAGCTGTTTTCCTGCTGGATATTCAGGTCTAACACGACCAATTCTTTTCCACAAACGATGTAAAACGCCTAAATAGTATTCTCCATTAACAGTTCGACCTTCTGGAACAAATTCCTTGTGGACAATACCCTTTGAATCATAAAAAGTAATCAACATTGTCTTGATTCGAGACTTCTGAAAACGCAATTTTTTTGGTTTTGGCTCGCCTTTGGTCTTCCATTCAGCAGATTGACGCTTAGTTTCAGGGTCATATTTAAAGCACCATGTCTCATCACCAGTTATGATCGAATCAAGAAAGTCTGGATCGTTTTCAGCAGTTTCAACAATGTCTTTGCAATGCTCCACACGAGCGATTTTTTGGTCTTCATTTAATTCATGTGGAACAAAACGCGCACAGACCTTTCTTTTACCCAAATCTTCAGTTAAAATTCTCCAAATAGTGTTTTTACTCGTATTTAATTCCTCAGCCAACATTCTCGTAGTAAAATTTGCATCGACACCAATGATTTCACGGACTTTTTCCACAAATTCAGCACGATTACTAGCTTCTGAACGACCTGGCCTTAGGTCGTCATTTAAATCCTCACGACCATTTTTAAATTGTGTAAACCACGTATAAACTTGAGTACGACTCATACAATCATCACCATAAACTTTTTTCATCAATTCGTATGTCTCAGCGAATTTTTTTTCATGTTTAACACAAAATTTTATATTTGCTCTTTGTTCCATTTTTGTTTTGTAACATTAGCACACTTTTTCTTGTATTGAAATGGCTGTAACTTTAACATCTGTTATCCGATTTAAATGAAGTTAGGTGCGTTTGAAAGAGGATGAATGTATCTTTTTTATACTGTAAGTTTTTAATAGATGGCGCTGCATGTTGTATGATATAAATATAAAGTTCGGTTATTTTTGGGACACACTGTGTACCTTAATATATCGAAATAATAAAACCTTTAGAGACAGAATTGTGATAGTAAAAAAGGCCGTATCCATGAGGCATTTTTTCTGATGTATTTTCCACGAGTCACCACGAGTGTTTATTTCCAAACACGATTTTGTTTTTCTAACATAACCTATCAAGTCTTTTACAGTGACGTAATAATACAAAAATATCCGTACACTAGTGTATAAACAAATGTGACAAATGTATAATTAAACATTAGAAGTGCAAAACAATTTAAAAAATGCCTTCTCATCCGCGGGAAATCCTTCTAAATAAACTTTTTACATTCTCATCAGACAAGGTATTAGACTTGTGTAAAATTTGACCCCCCCAGTTTTTGTCGAATGTCCACGTTTTGGGACCCCCTGAACCCGAAAAAAATGTTTTTATGAATATGTTTGTATGTCTGTGTGTGTGTGTCTGACTGTCTGTAGATTTATAGATTGTGAGCACGATAACTTTCGAAAGAATTGACCGATTGGATTGACCTTTGGTATACTAAAATATAGGTCAAGTTCGTTGGCCAGCCATTTTGGATAAAAATTCAAAAAGTTGGACCATTGTGAATGATTTTGAAACCACTTTTTTTTTAATCTAAAAATTCTAATGACGTATGTTCGCAGTACTCAAAAATTCGAACAATTTTTCTTAATGATTTTTTTGGATAAAAAAAATTGAGACATAACATTTTGAAAATCCAAAAAATATAATAATAAAGGGAAATGACAAAGGGAATGTCAAAGGGGAATGGCAAAGGAAATGACAAAGGAAATGGCAAAGGGAATGGCTAAGGGAAATAGTAAAGGGAATGGCAACGGCAATGGCAAATGGAATGGCAAAGGGAATGGTAAAGATAACGGTAAAGGGAAATAGCAAAGGGAATGGTAAAGGGAATGGCAAATAATACAATAATTTTACAATAATTTTCCTTTACAATGATTTCCATTTAGAATGTGAAGAGCCATGGTATACCATATATAGATTTTTAAAAATGAAAATCGATATATTTTATTTACTCGGAAACTATCACTTGCAGAGAAAAATGTTTAAAACAAAAAATATGTGTTTCGATTAGATCTAAAACTATTGTTTGAAACATTTTTTCATGGTTTGCATATTAGCGAAGATAATCGTAAAAACCATGATTTTTATAGTTTTTGCATTGTTTTCACCATGAAAATCAACTAGTCACCAATTTTCACTATCATTTTCGTAATCAGCGCGTCAAAATACATAAATGTACATATTTTAAACAAAATTAGAGGTTTACATTAATCGGAACTTTATCCCAGCTTTTTTCATATCTTTGACAGAATTAATATTTCTTCTGATTGCTAAACCAAGAAGTTTTATAATGTATCAAGTAAAAAAAAATTTGAAACAATAAGTATTTACATATAAGTAATTCAACTAGCTGTCAAGTTGTATCAATTTTTGTGCTCATTCAGTGAGAAATATTATTCCTTATAGAGGAAGCATTAGGTATTCTTTACACTAGCTTTAAATTTTTATTATTTGAGAACTTATATTCGAAAAATTGATTTTAAGAAAATTAATTAAACATTACTTTCTTATTTGTCAATGAAATGAATTAATCATATAGGTCAAACGATTAATCTGAACACAAAGAATCTTCATTTCCCTTACACCAGCTTTAAATTTTTATAATTTGAGAAGTTATATTCGAAAAATTAATTTTTAAAAATACAATTAATCATAACATCCGTATTTTTTAATGAAAAGCATTAATCATATAGGTTAATCGATTCGTTTCAATGAAAGGAATCTTCATTTTCCTTACATCAGATTTACATTTTGAATATTAGTTCTTGAGTTTGTTGCGCATGCACAAAAAACAGAAAACGATCGCAGCAATCATTGCTCAATTTCTCATTCTGTCGAGTAAGAGACATAAGTGTGCGTTTTTTGACCCAAGATTCGCTTACCCCTACTACCGGCGTTAAGTGTCCCTATTACAGTGTTCTTGAACAAGCTACATAAACATACATGTATAGGCAAAATGCAGACGTCCTTTAAAAAAAAGACCCCATTCATCCACGGTGAACCTCGCGCGGCGCCGTTACGTACATTGATTTTTACATTCTCATCAGAGAAGGTATTAGATTTGTGTAAAATTTGACCCCCCCATTTTGGGACCCCCTGAACCCGAAAAACAGGTTTTCACGAATCTCTCTCTCTCTCTCTCTCTCTCTCTCTCTCTCTC
>CAJFCO010018174.1:0-20463 GCA_904066015.1 Synergus gifuensis
TTCGGATTCGCTCGGATAGAGATTTCGCATTGGCCCGGATGACTTCGGATTGGAATCCTATCCGAAGCTTTCGCCAGGGTACTTTTCAATGCGATTTTAAAAGTCCGCCATCTTTAATATGTTTATTACGTTTTTTACAGGTTTTTCTACGTATATTACATTTTTTACGTATAATACGTCAAAAACCTTGAGTGTCGCGTCACTTCACAACCCTGGTCTGCGGCGAACAGTCTCATTGTGGAGAGACCTTTATGGTATTTACGGTATTTACGACGCCATTGGCGTCCTTTGGTATAATCAGCTGTTAAAGAGAAAGTGAGAAGTGAGACTAAGTTGTGATTTGTAGTTTGTTGTACTGTAGGTGATGTGACAGTCTTTTTATTGTTGACATTCGTTGATTTGGTTTCGAATGTTCGAAGTTCTTTAGCTCCTCAAATAAAAAAGGCAATGCGATCATTGTCGAAAGTGCGATAACTAATGTTATCGGTAGGTACCATCTTTTTTACTTTTCATTGAATTAACTGCGTCAAAAATGTATTTTTTTAATGACACGACTAACCTCAATTTATTCATTAGCAATGAATAATTGAAATTGCAATGTTTTCAAAATTTTGTTAGATTTTGCTTTTTATTGTTCTTCCATCGTACCTATTTCAATAATTGCACTTTGCTTCATGAAGCAACAATATAGCGCTTTCACGAAAAAGTTACAAGTGTTACTTTTGCTCAGCTCTATTATTTTTTAATTCGGAGTTTTTATTTTATTTTGTTTTATTTTTGTTAATATTTCTTGATTTCATATTTTATATTCTATATTAATGTTTTGATTTAAGAGCGAGCAGAATTTCTACAGTTCTACATCGTCCTGTACATATTATTGAGTTAACCTTGCTTTTTCTTGAGAATTTTTTGTTATGTTTTTTCTGGAACTTTAGCTAATATAAGAAGGTGAAATTTTTAAAAATCATTTTAAATTTCTTATTTATAACCTTTGCAATCTCATCGAATCTTTTAAAATAATTCAAAATGAGTTGACATCTTGTAAAATATCATGAAAATTAAATAAATTTTGTCCATTCTTTTTAATATCATCTGAATTCCCTTGAAATACCTTTGTTTTCTTTAAGCATTTAAGGGGTTACACCACCCCACAGTGGGGTGAAATCAGAAAACGAGGTTCAAAATGATATTTAGAATGCAATTATGCACCGATTTTAGTTTTTTTTTTCTTTTCTTTCAAAAAATTCAGAACTAAATTCTTCAGAAAATGGTGAGGGTAGATTTTTTATTTTTTTGTTTATTGTATTTTATTTTTATGTTAATTCAAACAGCGAAAAAAATGTTGATTTAAAAAATTTTATTTGTTATCTTCCAGGAAAAAATTTTCTTATATTTCTCGTCCCCTGAATTTAATGCACAAGGGTATAGGAAAGTTAAAATTGTTAACTTGCACAGTTAATTGTTATAAAAAAATTGTGTTAACAAATAATCGACATTAGGGGTTATTCGTCTTCGAAGTATATTTCTACGTTTTACCCTACAATCGCTTGCTTTCATCGTTAGGATGGTATGTGGAAATTAAAATTTATGATTAAATTATAGATTGGCATGGATAGGGATGGATACATTTGGATTCATTTTTTCTTTCTATTTCAATCCTGAAGATTGAAAAAGATTCAAATATAAACAAATTATATAAACAAATTATATAAAGATTATATATATATAAACAAATTATATAAACAAATTATATAAAGATTCAAATATAAACAAATTATATAAACAAATGCAAATTTCCGGCGTTTTAAAGCGAAAATAAACCCTTTTTTCTTCTATCTTTGTTAAAATTATATTTCCAATAACGTTTTCTGAAAACTTTCTTTCCACCTATCAATATTTATTTATTTATTTTATAAACAATTTATATAAACAAATGTACATTTTGAGTGTTTTTAAGCGAAAGGAAAGCGTTTTTTCTTCTGAACTTGCTATATATATAATTTTAACAAGGACAGAAGAAAAAACGGTTTATTTTCGCTTTAAAACGCCCAAAATTTGCATTTGTTTATATAATTTGTTTATAAAATAAACAAATAACATTTAATCTTAAATTTTAATTTCCACCTATCATCCTAACGATGAAAGCAAGCGATTGTAGGGTAGAAATATACTTCGAAGACTAATAACCCTTAATGTGCAAGTTAACAATTTTTTTAACTTTCCTATATCCTTGTGCATTAAATCCAAGGGACGAGAAGTATAAGAAAAATTTTGTCTAGAAGATAAAAAATAAAATTTTAAAAATCGACATTTTTTTCGCTTTTTGAATTAACATAAAAATTAAATAAACAAAAAAATAAAAAATCTACTCTCACCATTTTCTGAAGAATTTAGTTACATAAATAAAAACTAAAATCGGTGCATAATTGCGTTCTAAATATCATTTTGAACCTCTTTTTCCGATTTGACCCCACTGTACACCCATGTGCTCCGAAAAATAGGTATAAAAATAAACATTTTTTACCCAGTTTTTAAGTATACAAAAATAATTGTTATTTTGTACAATACATATTCATAGTAGGTTTACGAATAATTTGAAATAATACCCAATTAAAAATGCGTTATATACGCATATATGCGTTTATTTAAAAATATGCGTTTTTTTCTGTATAACAAATAATAGATACTAGCAACCCACGTGCTCTACGCGCGATTACACGGAGAAAAATGGATGTCAGCAGTTTAGTAACAATTGCACAAATTCTGTACTAAGTACTTTTATTATAGGACAGAGTCCAAAAATATGGTAATCATTCCTAATCTTTTTAGGAATGATTACCGTATTTTTGGACTCTGTCCTATCATAAAAGTACTTAGTACAGAATTTGAGCAATCGTTACTAAACTTCGACTTCCATTTTTCTCCGTGTACTTTCTCGTTTTTGCACACTTTTTACCTTTTTTATCCTTTAAAATCTGGTTAAATTCCTTTGAATTTCGTAAAATTACTGGATTACTTGATATTCCTTAAAATTACTCAAAGTCCCATGAAATCTCTTAAAATTACTGAATAGCTGACAAGTTGTATCAACTTTTGTGCTCATTCAATGCACTTTGTTTCCTGTAAGCAAATATGATTTGCTTCCTCATTAGGGTGGTTCAAAAATGCATGGTAAAAATTTTTTTGATGCTAGAGAGTCTCGATCCCCCCAATTTGATTCGAAATCCGAAAAAAGAAAGGTCAAATTTTTTTTTTTTTTTAATTTTGATTTTAACACGTGCCGGTTTTGACTTGAAGTTTCCCATGTAAATTGCATGGGGAAAAATCACTTTTTGGAGTTTTTGGAATAATTTTTCAGGGTTTCGAAAAATTTACCGGGAGATTATAGAGGCTTGTTGAGGACTATCCAACAAAGAATTTCATGTACCACACATATGGGTTTGACACCCCTAACACACCCCCACAATGCCTTCAAAACTACCCTTAAAACCAAAATTGTCAATTTTTCATAAAACCGGCCTCTTTTGTGCGCTTTATTCTTGTTTCTTTTTATAAACATTATTTCTATTAGTCTAGTGGAATATTTATCAACATTGGTTAATTAATTTTTAATTAATTGAACAAATTTCATTTGTTTAAATATTTTTTTTTCAAAAATACGTTTTTCTTTATAAAAATTACTACTAATGGTCTGATTGAATATTGTTTAACAATGTTTAATTAATTTACAATTATTTAAACAAATTGAATTTGTTTACATCATTTTTTTCCGAAAATTCTTTTTTTCTTATTAAATATTATTACCATTGATTTAATGGAATGTTTATTAACATTTAAAAATTAGTTTTCATTTGTTTAAATAAATTCCATTTGTTTAAAAAATGGTATCTCCAAAAATTCGAGGAATTCTAAATTTTTATCGTTAGGTAACAAATTTATTTTCAAATATTTTCCAATTTTGTTTCTCTCCGTTTGCCAACGAGGAGCACGGTTATAAAATTATACAAAGGTTGAAAGATTTCTGCTAATTTTATTGTTAGCCCCCAGGTATACTCGAAAGTGTGGAAAATGTCTCAGGAGAAAGATTTTTCAAAATAAATTATGGAAAGGATTTTGCTAACCTTCTCCCCAGGTATACTCGAAAGGTATATTTCGAAAAATATTTCTCCTAAGAGACATTTTCCACACTTTCGAGTATACTTGGGGGCTTATAATAAAATTTGCAGAAATCTTTCAACCTTTGTATAATTTTATAACTGTGCTCCTCGTTTGCAAACAGAGAGAAACAAAATTTGGAAAATATTTGAAAATAAATTTGTGTTACGTAACGATAGAAATTTAGAATTCCTCTAATTTTTGGAGATACCATTTTTTAAACAAAAGGAATTTATTTAAACAAATTAAAACTAATTTTTGAATGTTAATAAATATTCCATTAAATCAATGGTAATAATATTTAATTAGAAAAAAAGAATTTTAGAAAAAAAAATTATGTAAACAAATTCAATGTGTTTAAATACTTGAAAATTAATTAAACATTGTTAAACAATATTCCATTAGACCATTTGTAGTAATTTTTATAAAGAAAAACGTATTTTGGAAAAAAAAATTATTTAAACAAATAAGTGGGTAAAAATGGATTCATGGCGATTGACAGTGATTCGTCAATTTATTTGCACTAAATATGAATCATTTATAGACAGAAACCGATTTTTAACTAAATTCATGAGACAATAAATAATTTGTTATTTCATAAACAAATTTTATAAACAATTAACCATATCAGATATTTATGATGACATAAATGAAGTTTTTTCTACTGAATCGGCCAAAAATTATAGACAAATGTCACTTACTTACCCGATTTAGTCATTAAATAATAATTAAAGATTGTTTACACAAATTTAATTAACAAATGCACTGTTTGTCTATTTTTAGTGGCAGAAACTTGGTTCTTTCAACATAATCAAGTGTAAATGACTAATTTTTAAACCTTTAGGGAGTTTACATGACAATAAACAATTTTAATTATTAACAACAATTATATAAACTAATTTTTATCAGCTTCGGAATTTTTAGAGAAAAAAAATGTGTTTCTGTGATTCATGAGCAACTTATTATTTAACAATTTCTCTTTGCTATCAATCAATAACAATTGATAATTTTTTTAACAAAAGTAATTAACAAATGCATTTCTCGGCTATTTATAAAAGTAATAACTCGGGGTTTTCAACGTGTATTACTGTTTATAACTAACTTCTAAACATTTTTTCATACTTTTAAACTTTTGAATTTTTTTTATACTTTTAAACTTTTTATTATTTTTAACTTTCAAAGTTTTAAATCTTTTTTTTTGTAAAAAAACTATCCGATTTTTTACTCCTAAGCAGAGATAATAGTAATTTCTAGAAGCATTGCTCTAGCTTCTGGAAGCAATGGTTTTTCTGGCTTTACGAAAGCAGTTCTTAAACTCGTTATATAAAGATCAGCGCAGAATAAAAGGTAATGCAGTAAATCAGTATTTGTGTCAATACGACTGCATTTTCTGGTATTATTTTCCCTGCACCTTTTGAAGTCTTTATTTTTGGCTTCTTGTGCCTCTTCTGATGATTGACCGATTGGAACAACGAGATTTGTTGGAGATTTTTTGGGAGATTCGAGTGTAGTTTAAAAGTATAGAAAAAATTAAAAAGTTTAAAAGTGTAAAAAAATGTTTAAAAGTTAGTTATGAACAGTAAGATACGTTGAAAACCCCGAGTTTTTACTTTTATAAATAGCCGAGAAATGCATTTGTTAATTAATTTTGTTAAAACAATTATCAATTGTTATTGATTGATAGCAAAGAGTCATTGCTAAACAATAAGTTGCTCATGAATCACAGAAACACATTTTTTTTCTCAAAAAATTCCGATGCTGATAAAAATTTGTTTATATAATTGTTGTTAACAATTAAAATTGTTTATTGTCATGTAAACTCCCTAAAGGTTTAAAAATGAGTCATTTACACTTGATTATGTTGAAAGAACCAAGTTTCCACCACTAAAAATAGCCAAACAGTGCATTTGTTAATTAAATTTGTTTAAACAATCTTTAATTATTATTGAATGACTAAATCGGGTAAGTAAGTGACATTTTTCTATAATTTTTGGCCGATTCAGTAGAAAAAACTTCATTTATGTTATAAATATCTGATATGGTCAATTGTTTATAAAATTTGTTTATGAAATAACAAATTATTTATTGTCTTTCATGAATTTACTTAAAAATCGGTTTCTGTCTATAAATGATTCATATTTAGTGCGAATAAATTGACGAATCCCTGTCAATCCCCATGAATCCATTTTTACCCACTTATTTGTTTATAACAAATTCAATAAATTTTTAAACAATTTCTAAGCTATTGGACAACTTTCCCAGATAGTTGCTTCATTGATTCTAGGTATTTGGGATTGAATACAAGTATTTCTCGAAACTCGGTACTCAAAAAACAAAATTTTTTTTTTTTTTCATTTTTGTTATTAAATAAAAAAAAAAAATAAATTTTTTTTCAAAATATCGATCGACAGTTTTGTGCGAAATTTTATAAGCTTTAATTTAAAAAAAAAAAAGGTTCAAATCGGTTCAGAAATAGCTTTTGAATATCAATTTGTCCGCAAAATTTTTTTTTAAGCCACTGTGAGGCGGCGGTTTGCCCCTCCTGGATCCGGGGCTGGCTTTTACAATAAATTTTTTTTACTCAGTTTTTACCCTCTAAAATAACTATCTAAAATTCCAAAAATATTTATTGTAGTTTTTTTAGACCACTGGCGAAAAAGTAAAAAATGGCGAAGGTAATAACTTAGACATTTTTTGGAATTTTCCAAAAATAATTATTGTGGTTTTTCTAGGCTACTAAAGGACTGATTACACCGAATTACACGCAAATTTCATTCAAGCACGAAAATTTTTGTGATCACTTGACATGGAATCCACCCCCTACAACATATAATTATAAGTTTCATTATAATCAAAGAGGGATACCTCGATATGTTTCCTTGTTAAATAGCATTGATCATGATTTCTTAAAAAAATGAAATGGCTAAAATTATATTGTATTATTTTTAGCGCTCTTTCGACTTGTACATTAAAAATTCAAAATTGCTACCTGGATTGAGAAGGTCTTCGGCATGGATGCTCTCTTCACCCAAAATGTCTGCGAAGACTTAGAGGACATACCCCAGACTGAGGAGCCAGTCTGGATTCTTGGGCGGAAATATAACGCCATGAAAGGTAGTAAATTTATTTTTTTTTTAAGTAAATATCTGAATAAGTTATTTTTTTAGTTTGAAACACTTTGTTCTACAATCAATTGCTTAAAGGTCTAAGTTTATTGTACCAAAGTTCTTATCTGAAAATTTAATCACTTCATTTTTCGCTCATTTTTGAGCGAAACTTCAGGGGCTCATTTCACCCCTTAAAACTATAATACTTTTGGGCAGATAAAAAAATACGTGTCTCTTATTTTTTGATGCTCTATCACATATTTAAAGGGGAAAAAAATCGGAGGTGGACACCTAAAGAAACTCTTCTTGTGAGTCCCTAGATGATGAGGGGTGCGAGGTTCAGAGTTATAAACGCATTTATCTGCACCTCAGACGCCCCTAGCTCCCTAGTAGCGTGTATCCTATTATAAAAAAGACACCGCATAAAAATCTCGAATCAAACTCGAAATATATCGAATATATCGAATTGAAGGCAGTCATGTTTAAAATTGGAGGCGGCCATGTTGAATAATGAATTAGCATTGGCATTGAATGTAGAAAAGAACAAAGAAAGGCAAGTAGTGCGACGACGGCCGCGAAGCGGCCGTCAGTGGCACTAGTAATATTATACATTTTGTCTCTATGCATATACTTTTCTTTTTTAAAATAATGCCGCTGCACAGTGGGTTAAAAAAAAATTTCGCGGACAAATTGATATTCAGAAGCTACTAGAACATCACAGCGCGCTTCGCGCGCCTATATAATTACTTCACGTTACGCACTTGTGACGATCCCACGTCACCATCTCTCAACCAATCAGATCACGAATAAACTGCGGACACTCGACAGATCACCTATTTTTTAAGAAAGGATTTCTGAACCGATTTGAAACTTTTTTTTTTAAATTGTAGCTTATAAAATTCTGCACAAAACTGTCGATCCATATTTTGAAAAAAAGAAAATTTTTATTTTCGTTTATTTAATAAAAAAAAATGAAAAATAAAAGAAAAAATTAGTTTTTTGAGTACCAAGTTTCGAGAAATACTTGTATTCAATCCCAAATACCTAGAATCAATGAAGCAACTGTCTGGGAAAGTTGTCCATCAGTTTAGAAATTGTTTAAAAATTTATTGAATTTTTTATAAACAAATAAGTGGGTGAAAATGGATTCATGGGAATTGACAGTGATTCGTCAATTTATTCGCACTAAATATGAATCAATTATAGACAGAAACTGATTTTTAAGTAAATTCATGAAAGACAATAAATAATTTGTTATTTTATAAACAAATTTTATAAACAATTGATCATATCAGGTATTTGTGATGATATAAATGAAGTTTTTTCTACTGAATCGGCAAAAAATTATCGAAAAATGTCACTCACTTACCCTATTTAGTCATGCAATAATAATTAATAATTGTTTAAACAAATTTAATTAACAAATTCACTGTTTGGCTATTTTTAGAGGTAGAAACTTGGTTTTTTCAACATAATCAAGTGTAAACGACTAATTTTTGAACCTTTATGGAGTTTACATAAGAATAAACAATTATAATTTTTAACAACAATTATATAAACAAATTTTTATCAGCTTCGGCATTTTTTGAGAATAAAATTGCATTTCTGTGATGCATGAGCAACTTATTATTTAGCAATGACGTTTTGCTATCAATCAATAACAATTGATAATTGTTTTAACAAAATTTATTAACAAATACATTTCTCGGCTAATTATAAAAGTAAAAACTTCAACGTTTTTTACTGTTTATAGCTAACTTTTAAACATTTTTTAATACTTTTAATTAATCGGATAGTTTTTTTACAAAAAAAAAAAGATTAAAAAGTTTGATCGTTAAAAAAAATAAAAAGTTTAAAAGTATAAAAAAAATTAAAAAGTTTAAAAGTATAATAAAATATTTAAAAGTTAGTTATAAACAGTAAGATACGTTAAAAACCCCGAGTTTTTACTTTTATAAATAGGCGATAAATGCATTTGTTAATTAATTTTGTTAAAAAAATTATCAATTGTTATTGATTGATAGCAAAGAGTCATTGCTAAATAATAAGTTGCTCATGCATCACAGAAACGCAATTTTTTTCTCAAAAAATGCCGAAGCTGATAAAAATTTGTTTATATAATTTTTGTTAACAATGAAAATTGTTTATTGTTATGTAAACTCCGTAAAGGTTTAAAAATTAGTCATTTACACTTGATTATGTTGAAAAAACCAAGTTTCTACCTCTAAAAGTAGCCAAACAGTGCATTTGTTAATTAAATTTGTTTGAACAATCATTAATAATTATTGAATGATTAAATCGGGTAAGTAAGTAACATTTGTCTATAATTTTTGGCCGATTCAGTAGAAAAAACTTCATTTATGTCATCATAAATACCTGATATGATCAATTGATTATAAAATTTATTTATAAAATAACAAATTATTTATTATCTTTCATGAATTTAGTTAAAAATCGGTTTTTGTTTATAAATGATTCATATTTAGTGCGAATAAATTGACGAATCACTATCAATCCCCATGAATCCATTTTCACCCACTTATTTGTTTATAACAAATTCAATAATTTTTTAAACAATTTCTAAGCTATTGGACAACTTTTCTAGATATTTTATTCATTGATTCTAGGTATTTGGGATTGAATACAAGTATTTCTCGAACCTCGGCACTCAAAAAACTAAATTTTTTTTTTTTTCATTTTTGTTAGTAAATAAACAAAAATAACAATTTTGTTTTCAAAATATGGATCGACAGTTTTGTGCGGAATTTTATAAGCTTCAATTAAAAAAAAAAAAATTTCAAATCGGTTCAGAAATCCTCCTTTCTTAAAAAATAGATGACCTGTCGAGTGTCCGCAGTTTATTCGTGATCTGATTGGTTGAGAGATGGTCACGTGGGATCGTCACAAGTGCGTAATGTGAAGTAATCATATAGGCGTGCGAAGCGCGCTGTGATGTACTAGTAGCTTCTGAATATCAATTTGTCCGCGAAATTTTTTTTAACTCACTGTGCGCTGTTGAACAAGAAAAGATCTCACGGTGTGTCTGAACCAACTTTAATTGTAAGGTCTTTGCTTATGAGATTTTCCTATTGGTTATAGTTGTCTAACATTCTACGAACATTTTAAGACCAAAACCAAAAAAATCGCGTTGGCGCATTTTGAAAAAAGTTGTTTTTTTTTAAATATTTTTTTGTAATGCAAAACGAAATTTTTTTTATAAAATGTGATAATTTGCATTTAAATTTTAAGAATAATATAAATTATATATTTTGGAATTCGAGGGGATCTATAAAGGATACTTATTCTTAACTAATAATAATATTTCGTAATAATATTTCGTTAATATTTTGGATCAAATAATATTTAATTAATGAAATAATATTTCGTTAAATACACATTACTTACGAAACTCGAATTTGTCAAAAATCTGCAGTTTGGAATTTGGTCTTAAAATTTTCAAAAAGATTCTGTTTTAGATATTCTTGCTTTACAATAAAACTTCTCAATTAAAAAAATAAATTATATACATACTTATATTAGAAATAAATTTAAATGTACGTTATCACGTTTTAGAAGCAACATTTTTCCTGTTATCTTAAAAATAAAATAAAAAACAACTTTTTTTAAAATGCGCCGCCGCGATTTTTGGTTTTTGGTCTTACAATATTCGTGGGATATCAGACAACTATAATCAATAGGAAAATCTTATATGCAACGATCTTTCAATTAAAGTTGGTTCAGACGCATCGTGATCTATTATTGGTTAAATAAAATGAAGAAATTTAATTTTACCCTCTTAGGTCTAAGATTTTTGAAAATTTTTTCTGATAATCTCAAAGATTTAAACGTAAAAGTTGCATAGCTTTTTTTTATAGTAAGAAATTTCTTTTTAATTTCGAATAGATGTGAAATGGATTGTAATGTTTCAGAACTGGATGTAATTCGAGCAGTCATAGAATCAAAATTATGGTTTACTTATCGGAAGAATTTCGTGCCCATTGGAGGTGTTGGATCATCATATACCTCAGATAAAGGCTGGGGTTGCATGCTAAGATGTGGGCAGATGGTACTTGGCCAAGCCTTAGTTTCATTACACTTAGGTAAAATATTTTATCTAATTATAATTTCTATTAGATTTACGCATAAAATATGCAAAATTCACATTCTTTCTCCTATTTTCAAGAAAATTCTCTCTCTTTTTTTTTTTTTTTTTCATTTAAATACGGATTGATTCAAAAAAGGTCTGTAAAAGAATTCAATTATTTTTGCTTGAAACTTCAATTATTTTGTTAGAAGACAAAGAAACCAGTCCTAATAACAGGAATAAAAATTTGTGAAGCCTATATCTTTATGCAAATGCTAACTTCCTTGTATTTTTTTTTAAGTTCACATTAAGAAATTCTAAATTTCTTTTTAGTTGTTTTAAAATGTTGAAATTTCTGAGTTTGAAAACATTGCTGATGCAGGTAGAGACTGGACATGGACGCCAGAGACAAAAGACAGTACGTACCTGAAAATTTTAAGTCGCTTCGAAGATCGAAGGGCTGCGCCTTTTTCGATACATCAAATCGCTCTTACGGGGGCCTCAGAAGGAAAGGAAGTTGGTCAGTGGTTTGGACCCAACACTGTAGCACAAGTATTAAAGTACGTATAACCAATTTGTTTCAAAATTCTTTAAAATCAGCATTATCTCTCTATATTATTAAAATATTTGGCTACCGCTGCTATATCTGGAATTGGGAATGACCAGGCTTTTTACTTTTGACTGTACCTATATGGGCCAATATCAATTGACCAGTTTGCCACTTCAAAAAATAATTTAAAAATTTGAGAAAAGATCTACTTCACGGCTTGGTTCTATTTTTTTAATGATATAAATTATATCACTCAATATATTTAAAAGATTCCTCCTTTTTGAATAGAACAGAAGATTCTATTACATTGATGAGGATAACTATCTTTTATTCACAAATAAATACGCAAAAGATAGAAAATATAACATCGGTTTATTTAGGTAAACTTTACAAAAGACAATAATTAATAAGGTGAATTGATATTTGAAAGAAAACCGATAAGCAATAAACTTGATAGTTGAATCTTCTTTTCCTTTCTTTTGGTCCTCCCTTAAAAAAAAATCTTAAATGAATCTTCAAATGTAGAGATACAGAAGACAGAGAAATAAAGAAGTGAGTTAATAGATATTTATTTGACAAGTATGGAAAGTAGGCAATTCCCGAGAGTGTGCCATTACATGATCGGGGATTGCCTGCTTCTTAACATGTCAAATACAATACTTTTCACAGCGAGTCTAAGGCATGTTCGATTTTCGGAGTGAGATTCTCAATAAAATTTTAACTGACATGCTCCGATATTTGACGGGTCAGTCTTCTCTTTGGAGTGGTTTCTTAGCATTAGATCCAGAGACATCTATGTTTCTGATGTGTTGGAGTCCCTTGCTGATAACAGCGTGATCTATTCGGCCATATCGATTAGTGTTTATTTCCATGCTTTTTTTTTTAGTGTAGATGGAGCTTTTAGCCATAAAGCGTGTGTAGTTCAAAGCATGAGGTTTACGTGCAAATTTTGTTTAATAATATAGATTGCATAGAGAATAGAGAAGCATTGAAAGAATTATGACTAAATTACTACACAAGTAGTTCGCAACTTTTCAGAAATTTGAGGATATAGTAGCAAGCGGAACCATGAGGGTCACAAAGAAAGCACTCCACACAGAATGGGGGAAACTTTTTCTCTTTGATTAGAGATTTAACGAGGTTCTTTCTCTGTTTATTGAAGCGGGGACAGGCCCACAAAATATGATTGATGCTTTCGTTAAGATCTCCACTTGGACAATTACCGAAATCAACATAATTTTTTCTAGCTAAACTGCTGACAAGAGCATAGTGGTTGCTTCTAAGGCGAGAAGCACTGACTATGTCACTTCTTTTTTCAAGCTAGGATTGGAAAAATCAAGGTTTAGGTGAATCCGAGAAATAGTTTTGAAAATAATAGAGGCCTACCCCTCTACGGGCACTGCCTCTCTTTACAGTCTGTTCAATATGAGCGTGTGGTCTGTATTTTTAAAACTATTGGAGATTTTTGAACGTTTTTTTTTAAATTAAAGTACGTTAAAAGGACTAATACGCGTTTATGATACCGCTTCAGTATCTCTCGAACCGTCCGAGAGAACACACGCGAACGAAAATGATTTCTGTTTACGCTAAACATTTTGAAGCCGTCTTCCTGTTTTCCCATCCAAAAAGACCAAAAATGTCCGTCGTAGCGGCTGCTAAATACTTAAAAAAGTCACAGTCGTTCATTATGACGTGGGTTGAGCGGTATAAAGTCAGTGGAACTGTCGACGATCTTCCTGAAAGAGGAAAAATGCGTGCAACAACCAGCAAAGAGGACAAAGCGATCATGCAGCTATTCAAGCGTACCCCCACTCTCGGTTTGCGAGATGCTAAGGCTATACTAACCAAAAAGGGAGTACACATTAGTATCAACACCTTACGACAGCGATTGGCCGAATCGAAGATGCAGTACCGTAGCACGGGGCAAAAACCCCTACTCAGAAACCCATATCGAAAAACGGAAGGCATGGGCTGCTGAAAATCTCGACCGGGATTGATCGAACGTTATTTTTTCTGACGAAGCGTCGTTCTGGGCATAGGTTCCCATTAAGTATTCCTGGTCTACGGCTGGCAGTAGATTTCTCCAGCGAACCATTAAACACCCAGTGAAGGTCCATGTTTGGGGATGCTTCTCTGAGCGCGGTTTTGGATGTTTGGAGCTCTTCACCGAGAACCTCAACGTTCAGAAAATGTTGCAGATATACCAACGTGGTCTTCTAAGGTGTGCTAAAAAGATGTTTGGAGCCGATAATGCCGATTGGATCTTGCAAAATCATAACGACCCAAAACATCCAAGCCGTCTCTGCAGCGCTTGGAAAGAGGAAAATGACATCACGACCTTGGACTGACTATCACAGTCCCCAGATGCAAATCCAATTAAAAACGTCTGGAGTATCTTGAAGAGGAAACTTGCCGAAAAACGTGTCTTCACCCTAAAACAGCTGTGATAAAGAATTAAAAAGTCATGGCTAGATTTACCAACGAACTATGCCGAAAAATTAGTTGAAAGTATGCCAAGAAGGTGCCAGGCCATTCTGGACAACGATGGAGACTGGACCATTTACTAAGTGATTGCGTATTAGTACTTTGAAAGTACTTTAATTTAAAAAAATATCGTTCAAATATCTATTATTTTTAAAAATACAGACCACACGCTCTTTTTGAATAGACTGTAGGTCGGCATTTGATAAACTATTTAGTTTATCTTCAATAAATTTATAGAAATCAAAATATGGGATTCTGATATCCAGAGAAGTTCCACTAGTTAGAGCCATTTTAGCGAGTTTGTCAACTACTTCATTTCCAAAGATGCCCTTGTGTCCTGGTATCCAGTGGAGCGAAATTTTTATATTGTTATTGTTTGCATAAGACAGACGATTTCTTCTTTTATATATGAAGAAGTTTTTTGTGACGTTATGGTTAAAGTTTAAACAGGCTCAGAGAATGTTTCGAGAGTCTGAGGGCACTAGGGCTGGGGAGATGTTCCTTTCTATTATAATGTCTATAGCCTCAGAGATGACAATATAGCTTCAGCAGTAAAAATAGAGGAGAGGTGGAAAATTTTATATTTTAGGAAGATTTGGAGAGGGGGGCAAGTAATACCAATCCCCATTTGGAAGGTATCATCTTTTTGACGGGTCAGTCGTATTACCTGTTACCGGCCAAAAAATGGTGGAGTAGGAGCAGGGTTGCCAACGAAATATATGGAGTGGGGGGTTTTTTATGTATAGAACGTAATTTACATACTACGTACTTAAATTACGTATTATACGTAATGAATCCTTAAGTTACGCGTTAGATAATCACGATCAATGTAAGTCGTATTTTCTATACGTCTCATTACATTGTTCCTTTGGCTACTTTACAACCTCTAGAGGATTGTAAAGTTCACTTTACACCCCTCTAGAGGTGTAAAGTTAGATCCTAAGAAATCCGCAACTTTCCTGAGTCTACGGACGCACGGAAAATCGAACTTTCCACAGAAGTGCTGTGAAATAGCTATTTACTTGACAAGTGTGGAAAGTAGGCAATTCCCGATGAGTGTGAAGTTGGCGTCACGAGCCGAAGGCGAGTGATGCCATCACACGAATCGGGGATTGTCTGCTTCTCACATGTCAAGTACAATATTTGATAGGTCAGTCGTACTACACTTGAGTCTCTCAAATGTCAACTTCCCAAATCTCAAGTTCTCCCAAATGTTAAGTCATTTTTCTCTCAAATGTCAAGTCCGTCTCTCAAATCCCAATTGTAACCATTGCGCACGCGTTGCGTTCGGCTTCTGATTGGTTGCTATTCGCGCGCAATTTAAAATGCTAAAAAATATTATATTATACGCAATACGCATGCGCAATTGATGTGACTATAGAGATAAAGAATTTTTCTTGATATTTGGGAGAATCTCTGGTAAAAATTTCTTGACATTTGGGAGACTCGAGTGTACCTGTTACCGGTCAAAAAATGCTGGAGAAGAAGCAGGGTTGCCAACGAAATATGCCTTACATTGTTCCTTTGGCTACTTCACAACCTCTAGAGGTGTAAAGTAGCATATTTTACAAACTCTAGAGATTTAAAGTGAGAAGCTCAGAAATCGGCAACTTTCCAGAGTCTACGGACGCACGGAAAATCGAACTTTCCGCAGACGTGCTGTGAAAAGATATTTACCTGCTTTTTAATCTGATAGGGCTCGCTTCTAGACTTGGAGTCTCGCTGGATAAGCCCTAGTTTGCCTTCCCTTGGTAAATCCCTGCTTCGGATCTAAAAATATTTGAACCACAGGTTTTTTGGTTGTCGTAGGTCAGCGTGTCTTAGCGGAGTTAGGTCACTGAACTGATTATAAGAGATAGTTTTTGACAATAGTTGAACACTTTTTCAGAGAGTTGATCACTTGTACTTGCACTTATTGTTCTTCTTGTAGATGAAGATTTCTGACTGTTGACGGGACAATTGCGTTTGGTTCACAGTTAGAATTTCGATGTTCTTGGTAATAATCTTCTTGCTGTATTTCTGATTTCTTTGATTCTTCCTTTGTTAAAATAGGAAAGGCCAATCACAGCAATCAATTTAGGTGATTATCTTGTATGGAAACATGTGTATATTGTTTTTCTTAGTATTATTTGCTTCTTATGCGCGTGGTAGAATTTTAAAATATTTTTTAATATCTTCTATATGCTGGTTAAAAATTAATTTATATTATTTTAATTTCAGGAAACTAGTCGTATATGATGAGTGGAGTTCTATAACGATACATGTTGCTCTCGACAATACGCTGATCGTCAACGAAGTTTGTAAGTATTAAATATTTTTTTAAAATATATCTTTTTAGTGACAAAAATATACATTTTTAAAATCATTTTTTCATTTGATACAGCATCTAAAGAAAGTCTAATTATGAAATCAATTACATGGAAGAAAATTATCGTTCAGGTAGATAAATGCTGAAGAATTAAATCAATAAAACGAAAATATATCTGAAAAAAGTCATTTTTACTTTTGTAACCGTCAACTGTATCCTGAATTCGTAGATTGAATATCTTTGAATTTGCTATGTTACGTCACGAGCTTTAAGTGTCAAAAAAAAATAAAGGAAAATCAAGTTCGATTTCAATTAATTAAGGATTATAATATATTGCGTGATCAACTATACATTTTTTTCGATTACATCCATAAAGAATTGTAAAAAAATAATTGTTCGTTTTCATCATTTTTTGAAACTAATATAAGATCATAAATAAATATTTTTAAAGTTAAACAGGTATTACATTGTAAATCTCTGAACTGAATAATTATTTCTCTGTATTTTTAGTGAGGCAGTGTAAAGTCGAGGGAGCCACGACTGCAGAAGCGGATGGCGATGTTCCGCTAAAAGCACCGAGTCAATGGAAACCCCTTCTTCTTCTGATTCCGCTTAGATTGGGTTTAAGCGAAATTAATCCAGTCTACATAAATGGCCTTAAAGTGAGTAGAAATTAGTATAAACTAGCTGTGAAGTTGTATGAAATAACTTTGGCGCTCATTTAATAAGCACTTCGCTTTCTGAGGTAAATATAATTTTCTTCCTCATAGAGGATCTTAATAAATCTTTTACTTTTTACATTCTCTTTAATATTCTCATCAGAGAAGGTATTAGATTTGTGTAAAATTTGACCCCCCAGTTTTTGTCAAATGTCCACGTTTTAGGACCCCCTGAACTCGAAAAACTTATTTTTACGAATGTGTCTGTCTGTCTGTGTGTCTGTGTGTGTCTGTAGATTTTTAGTTTGTGAGCACGATAACTTTCGAAAGAATTGATCGATTGGATTTGCCTTTGGTATACTCTTTTAGTGTCCCATAATGAAGGTCAAGTTTGTTGGTCAGCCATTTTGGATAAAAATTCAAAAAGTTGGAGCATTTTGAAAATTTTTGAAACCACTTTTTTTTAATTTACAAATTTTATGCACGGATGTTCCTAGTACTAAAAAAGTCGAACAATTTTTCCTAATGACTTTTTTGGATAAAAAAAAAATTAAATTAGAAGCCAAACAACGCACTATATGAAAAAAAGTCTAAGGGTGGCGTCCCATGATTGCGTTTTGCGTTGCGTCATAATGAGAGTAAAAGAGAAAAAAGTATACTTCTGTCTTTTTCTCTCTTATTATGACGGAACGCAAAACGCAATCATGGGACGCCACCCTAAAGATGAAAAATGTTTCTTTTTGAAAACCCTATAGGATAGGCATAACAACTTTTTGAAATTAAAAAATTGAAAATTCAAATTTTGAGCCAAATAACGCGAGATGAAGATAAAATGATAAGGAACATAGTTATTGGTCTTAAGAAGATCTACAAGCTCTCCTTTGGCCATTTTTCAATAGGATGAGTAGTTTTCATTTTAATCATGAAAAATATTGTTAAACAGACTAGGAAACTTTCGTTCATGAAGCCCTTTAAGGTGATTTTCCCAGATAGGGAAATATGGCATGATGAACAGAAACGAGAGGCAATGTTTAAACCGGGAGGGCTCATCTGGTATACGGATGGATCTAAAGACTCCCAAGACACCGGAGCTGGAGTCTATGGGGGGATGCCAAGAACTGAAATATCAATAGCACTTGGTAGTTTCCCCACAGTATTCCAAGCCGAGGTGACAGCTATCAAGGCGTGTCTTGAAGACATTTGTATGAGGGCATATAGAAGCCAACACATTTATATTTGTTCTGATAGTCAGGCTGCACTTAAAGCCTTTGACTCTCAGGAGATTACATCCAAGTTGTTATGGAGCTGTCTTCAGGTCCTTCTTCAGGTATCAGCGGCCAATTGGGTAAAACTAATCTGGGTGCCTGGTCATGAGAATATCTTGAGGAATGAAAAGGCGGATGCATTAGCTAAAAAGGGAGCTTCAATTCTCCTAATTGGACCAGAACCCTACTGTGGCATACCACAAGCTGTAGCTAGAGCAGCGATTGAGGAATGGGCTCAACGGCTACATGAAAGGCGATGGAACGAAACAAAGGAGCTAGTGCATTCGAAGAAGTATATCAACACATCATATTCAAGGAGATCAAAATACCTGTTGAATATGGAAAGGAGGCAGGTGACGATCGTGGTGGACGTAACTTTGGTATTAACTGGACACTGTCAGCTGAATAAACACCTACACACAATGGGATTTGAAGTCGAACCTCGTTGTCGTAGATGCGGATACTTTGAGGAAACAACGCATCACATACTATGTGAATGTGATGCGCTTGCTATACTTAGAGAAAGATATCTTAGGGACTACTTTCTAAGCCCGGAAGAATTTGATGACATCTCTTATGGAGCAATATTCGCATTCATGGCGAAAACTTCACTATTAAGGGCATGCTCTGCCCGTGGTTTGTGAAAATTTTTTTTTCGAAGTCACCACGGCCAAACGAAATGATATATCGCTTTCAAACTTTGGGATATGGGAAATGAGACACTAAATTGCGTTCTAAAATTTAATTTGATTAGTAATTATGAAAAAAAGCTAAGTCGGTAAAGTAGGGATCGGATTTTTTTTTCAAAATTACTACTCAAATTAAATTTTAGAACGCAATTTAGTGTCTCATTTCCCATATTCCGAAGTTTGAAAGCGATATATCATTTCGTTTGGCCGTGGTGACTTCGAAAAAAAAATTTTCACAAACCACGGGCAGAGCATGCCCTTAAACGACGTTTAATGGAATGGGCATAGTACAATAGGTTTTACCGCAGTGCTATGGAGCATTAGTTTGCCCTGCCCGATTAATAGTAATAATAAACAGAGCCGAGCGCGAAGTGCGAGGTTTAAATCAAATATCGAGCGCGAAGCGCGAATGCCCTGATGAGAATGTGCTCTTTAAGGACGATAGAACCTTAAGTAAATTAGTAAACTTTTGCATTAAAAGCGGTAATTTAATTTAATTTAAATTTAATTTTATTAAATAAAAAAAACTATCTGTGAAGTTGTATCAACTTTTGTGCTCATTCAATGAACACTTTGCTTCCTGTAAGCAAATATGATTTGCTTCCTCATAGAGGAAGCATTAAGTATTCTTTACATCATCATTAAATTTTGATTATTTGACTAGTTATATTCAAAAAATTTATTTTCAAAGATTACAATAAAGCACAATTCGTCTCGACATAAAGAATATTTATTTTCCTTACGTCAACTTAAAATTTTGGTTATTTGAAAAATTATAGTTAAAAATTAATTTTTGAAAATACAATTAACCATAACATCCTTATTTCTTAATGAAATGCATTAATTATATAGGTCAATCGATTCGTCTCGATAAAAGGAATCTACGTTTTCCTTACACCAGCTTTAAATTTTGAATATTTCAGAAGTTATAGTGAAAAAATGAATTTTACGAAAATTCTAAAAGTACATAAAACTTGTAAAATTAAATATTTTGTTAAACCTTCTTAAGAAATTCAACTAGGTATATAGTGGAATAACTATGCAAAATTTCATCAATTTATCTCTACGCGTTTTCAAGAAATTGCTGGATCGTGACATACATCCGCACGCACGCACGCACGCACGCACGCACGCACGCACGCACGCACGCACGCACGCACGC
>CAJFCO010018174.1:25463-44528 GCA_904066015.1 Synergus gifuensis
CACACACACACACACACACACACACACACACACACACACACACACACACACACACACTCATCCGGACAATTTTTCGGGACATCATGTTAGATATATTGACTTTAAAATATGTTGAAAAAAACCTTTTTTAGGAAAATGGATTTTATCACCACTACAAAGCTTCCTCTATAAGGAAGCAAAAAGAAAATTAATTTAAAGCCAAATAATGCACGCTATGAAAAAGAGTTAAACGATGAAAAATATATCTTTTTGAACGCTCTACAGGACTGTCGTAACAATTTTTTGAATTTTCTTGAAAAATCGAAAATTCAAATTTTGAGCCAAATAACGCGTGATACAGAGAAAACTATATGAACGTAATTATTTTTCTTTATACGATTATAATTTTTAGATAACTAGAAATAATTTGTATGCTGTTTAAATGAAACATAGTGTGAAGCGCGAGTACTGTGATGAGAATGTATTCCTTAAGGTCGATAGAACCTTAAGTAAATTAGTTTTCTTCTTCATTTAAAATATAGCAGCAATGATATATTTTAAATGAATTCAAGCGCACGAAGTGTGATGAGAATGTGTGCTCACAATGGCACCCCTAGTTTTTTTTTTTTAGAATTTTCAAAATGCTCTAACTTTTTTCATTTTTATCAAATATGGCTGGCCCACGAACTCGGCCTTTATTTTAGGACACTAAAAGAGTATACCAAAGGCCAATCCAATCGGTCAATTCTTTCTAAAGTTATCGTGAACGAAAAATAAAAATCTACACACGCACACACACACACAGACAGATTGCTAAAACCATGTTTTTCGGGTTCAGGGGGTCACAAAACGTGAAGATTTAACAAAAAATGGGGGGGAGTCAAATTTTACACAAATATAATACATTCTCTGATGAGAATGTAATAAATATTATGCAACTCATAGTGCGAAAGTTTGAACTCGAACATCTATCAAATGTAGAAAAAACCCAGATTTTGCAGAATACATGGATTTTAAAGAAATGAAGGGAGCGTTTTGTAACATTGACTTTTAACACCCACCCTCCTGCATGTAACGTATAATAACATTTGGAGGACTCCCCGTCCATAAATGTGCTTTATATGTAATACTTCAACGGCCCCTTACAAAAATTATAAAACTAAATACAACTTGAAAAATTATATATTTTATGAAACTCTTTTATAAGATTCAATTTGATATAGAATAGAATAAGTTTGCCAAACTATAAAATACTAAATTCATTTTGATAAAATTTCGCAAGTTTCTTAATAAAAATTTTTTTCAGACCTCCTTTCAACTTCCACAATCCCTAGGAGTTATTGGAGGAAAACCAAATCTAGCTCTCTACTTTATAGGATGTGTGGGTAAGTTTAAACTTTTTATAAAACTTAAAATTTATGTAAGCTTTAAGAGCATGTATTACTTTATTGGAGCCCTACCTTACCACCCTAGAGATTACAATAACAGACCATATTTAATTTTTTCTTTGTCGAGCTTCTGCTTTTGTCCGCGCAGTCTTTGTCACCATGTGTTCTAACGACTAACCCTAGAAACCTGTCAAAAAGTCTTGCACATAATGCATAATTTGTGTATAAACTTTTTCTCAAATTATCTATATATGAATGTAGATAAACGTTCTTAAGTGACTCTTATTGTGTTTTCCAAATAGCGAGTGTGATTTTTTGCTTCGTTTCAATGTAAGGCTGCAGAGAAAAATGCTCTCAGTTTTCATTTTACTTGAATTAAACTTTTTTTTTTAATTTCTCACGAAACGAAACAGATAATCATAATTTTTCATCTTCTGTTTCATGTCCCAAAGTTTGAAGATGATATATTGTTTTAAAAAAAAGTTATGTTACAGGAATTAAATTTTGGTTTGGGCGAAAATAAAAATGTCGATAAGGTAGAGACGGATAAAGTAATACATGGCCTTAAAGTATTTAATCTATTTTTCCCTTTTTTATACTTTCAAAATGTAATATCTTCTAATAATTAAATTTTTACAGGCGACGAAGTGATTTTTTTAGATCCTCACACGACGCAGAAATCAGGAAGCGTTGATCAAAAAGTGGACGAGGAAGAAGTTGATTTGGATTGCACTTATCACTGCAAAGTCGCTAGTCGCATTCCGATAATTGAAATGGATCCTTCAGTCGCACTTGTAAGTAAACGTAATGAGATCAAAGTTTACTTTAAAACTTTTTTGAACGATTCCCTCATCGATTAATACGACCGATTCAAATACATACTCTTTAGGGTGGTCCTTAATAGGGATATTTTCGAATTTCTTTGCTCCCAGGGGCTCAAATGCTTCCAAATTGATTAAAAAAAATTCTCAGAAAGTTTGAGCTCTTAATATTAACTTTAAGATAGTACGCGCTCCAACTTAAGTTGCTTATGGAAATAACATGGGAGAAATTCCATTTGTTTTTTAGAATTTTATAACTCAGCGACAAATGAATCAAAAGCAATAATTCGCTTCATGTTTTATTGTAAATTTGACGTTCTACAAAAAAGGTCTCTTATGATTTTTCGCTAAATCTATTGGCTTAAGAGTTATTCGAGCTCAAATTTTTATTATTATATAATTATTAATATTATCAAGTATAATTATTAAGTAAATACTTATTTTATAAAATATATCAAATTTTCGTTGTGAAATTTTTATTTATGATCAAAAAAAGCAAATACAATGTTATTCTTGGAATTGAGATTAATATGTGTGATTTTTCAATTAATAAAACAGATATTTTTCTGATATTCCAGATAAAAAAATTAAAGTACATATGAAATATGATACCATTTAGATAATTAGCCTTAATCCATTTTCATATTTTCCATTATTGCAGATTTTCAAGTATCAGCATAATATTGCTTGTATTCTGATAAAAATTGCTGATACTCGAAAATCTGCAATAATGGAAAATATGAAAATGGATTAAGGCTAATTATCCAAATGGTATCATATTTCACCTGTACTTTCATTTTTTTATCTTGAATATCAGTTTTGTTAATTGAAAAATCACGCATATTAATCTCAATTCCAAGAATAACATTGTATTTGCTTTTTTTGATCATAAATAAAAATTTCACAACGAAAATTTGATATATTTTATAAAATAAGTATTTACCTAATAATTATACTTGATAATATTAATAATCACGTAATAATAAAAATTTGAGCCCTTAGGAGCAAATAAATTCGAAAATATCCCTATTAAGGACCACCCTAATACTCTTGTTATTTAATCATAATGAGGAAGCGAAATACTCAACAAATGAGCATCATAAAATTATGAATACAAGATAGTTCTGCTCTGTAGCCACATTTATACTCTAGAAATAGAACAATCAAGTGAGCCAAAAAATATCTAGCTTTATATCTTCATTTTACTCGATAAATTTTCAGAGCGGCGATTTGGCCTGGGAACTGGGAAAGACCAGGAGTTTACTTCCGATCGCAATAAAATTCAAGCTTTTATTCTTTTAATAATTATTATCTATATTATGAATTGGGTTGAAATTTTAGACATCTAGTATTACGATTTTTTTCATTTATTGGAATAAAAATACAAAAAAAAAAGTTTGCAAAGTATCCAATACCCAAAATTTGTATTTATTTACTAGCAAAAATTTTATAAGATCTTGTAGAATTTAAAGAAATTTTACAGAGACATTAAACGATTATAAAAGATTTCAAGTGATTTTAATGAATTTTGAGGGATAGAAATACTATAATGCCCTACATAACGGTGAAAATTTTTCTCGCGCGGGACAAGGACGTATTTTTCATAATTTGTTTTCAAGCAAGCGATGAACGAAAATTTTATTTCTTTTGGTCAATGTACTTATATGTACCAGTATACATATAGAAAAGTGTATAAAAAAATGTATTCTCTAATTTACTGCCCTGTTTGTGGTATACGCGCCCCCCCCCCCCCAAAAAAAAAAAAAAGTGCACTCCGGCGAAGCTGTTGCTGTACGGTTGACAGCAATTGGACCATACAGTTTATGAAGAAAAAAATATATATATAATATATATGTATTTGTATGTATATATATATAAACTAGACATTTAGGTTTGTGGCACCACGTAGGGAAAAATCGATTCTTCAAATTTGATGAAAGTATTCTTAAAAAATACATCTCTCAGAAATTGGAAAAAAAAATTTCCCCCTATTGTGCTAAGAGATTTTTATTTATTTTAGGGATTTAAGGGGTTTTTAAAAGTTATAATTTTTAACTGATTTTTAACGAATTTGAAGGAATTTGAAAAGACTTCTTGATATTTCAACAGATTTTACTGAATTCCAAGAGATTTAAAAATATTTTTAAGGATTTTAAGACATTTGCAGCCGTTTTAAAACATTTTAAAGAATCAACTAGAATTAGAATCAATTCCTTCAAATTTCTTAAATTCATTTAAAATGTCTTGAAATCTCTTGAAAATCCTTAAAGTCTCTTGAATTCTTTAGAAATTCATTAAAATTTCTTACAGTCACTTAATATCCTTTGAAATTCCTTAAAGATACTTAAAATCTGATGAAATCCTTCAGGATGTTTTGAAATCTTGTGAAAACTCTTAAAAATCCTTAAATTGTTTTGAACTTTTTAAAAAATTCTTTATAGTTCTTTAAAATCTCTTGAAATTCCCTCAAATTCCTTGAAATTTCTTAAAATCAAATGAAATTCCTTAAAATATTTTGAAATTTCTTAAAATCACTTTAAGTCGCTGTGAAATCCTTTGAAATTTCTTAAAGTCACTTGAAATATCTTGAAATCTCCAGCAACACCGGCTAAATTTCTGCTAGTAAATAAATAAAAATAAAATGGGTTTGAGAAATTTTTTTGATATTCTTAATGCAATAAATGTAAAAAAAAAGTAAAATAAAAATAGTTCGCCAGACTAGACGTCGACAATTTCAACTAATAATATATGAAAGAATGTTGTTTTTTTTTTGTTTTTTCCATTATAAAAAAACAAAACATTTTGAAATTTTTTGCTCTATTGTATTTCAGGATGTTTAGAATGAAAGTCATGAATTAAAATAAATCTTTGCGCTTTGCGGTAAATATAAATGTCACTTTCGGCTGACCAGGAAAATTGAAAAACTTGATCAAGAAAAACCGGGAATTTGAAATTTTCCACCGAACGTTTGGAATGATTTTTAAATGACTTTTGAGATTCTTAATCCATTTATGATTTGAATTTCAGTGTTTTTTCTGCGCAACGGAGAAAGACTTCACATCTTTGTGCAAATCAATGCAAGAAAAATTGATCAAATCTGAAAAACAGCCACTTTTCGAATTGTGTGCCGAGAGACCTGCGCATTGGTCCCCAGCAGAAGATGTGATGGTCCTTGAAGCTTTAGGAGCAGCAGCTTCTACTCGTAAGTCTAACTTTTTTAAAAATAATATTCCTGTTTATTTAATTATGAATGGTTAAAATTTCATGATGCTGTTCATTTAATTTTGAGAGCTAAAATTTTAATTATTCCACTTCATAAGTTTTGGTTTTCAAATTCAAATTTAAATATTTGAATTCTGAAAATTTTACTTCAGGTTTGTTACGAGGCCTGGAAGACCTAAAGAAATCATTGAATTTTGAAAAACTTCTATAAAACCCCCCAAAAAAGTTATGTAAATATTTTAGTCGACTCTATTTAAAAATTTTAATAATTATTTTAATGCTCCCTTCCGACTTTCAAGTATAGAACCTGCCTGATTTGAAATACATTTTAGAATTAGAATTCTTAAAATAAAATTACTCATTGTTAATATTCATAGTTAATAGATTAAAGATAGAATGCATTACATATTATATGTATGTATTAGCTAAATACAGGGTGAGTTTTTTTACCTTGAGACATCTATAAGTTTTAAGAAATATGAAACGTACGAAAAAAATGTCTGGGGTAAATTTTTGCGAAGTCGCTTTCTCTCTGCAAAGATTAAAAGTTTTTATTATATTTTTTTCGTATGATTCGTATTTCTTGCAATATCTCGATGTCTCAAAATAAAAAAACTCACTCTGTTTACCTCTTAATAACATTCTCATGCATTGGAAGAAAACATTTCTCTCAATTTTAAGGAGGTTCTACCGTAAAACGAATTAACTGTCAGAAAAGGATGAAACTTGAAACATAGTTAGTTAAATGCATAAAAAATAATCCGTTAAATTTTTAAGATTCTGAGGTACCTAGGAGCTAAGATATTTTAATAAATATTTTCCGTCATTTAACATGTACTCTTATGGAAAACTACCTTTTCATTGCATTCAATTACCCATTACACATTTATTAACGGTTAAATATTGATGAAATATTTTATAATAGTGAGACAAAGATATAAAAAACATTTTTAGCTTATAATATTGTTAGAAGGGTACTTGTAAATCAATGAAAATGTAAATAAATGTTACAAAAATCATGATGTTGAGTAGGCTTAGCAACACCGAACATTGCACCCGTGTATACGTTGGTAGGTTATGGCGTACTATTCAAGAATGTTTACACTATTCACACCACTGATTGGAGATGCGAGGCGGTGTTGCCATATCAACTACCTCGTAAGTCAAATTCACAAAATAATTTGTTTTGACTAGCTATGTATCGGTAGAACCTCGTTAAATAAGAAATTTGAAATCTAAACAATCTTTTTATCAACATGATTAAGTCGGCGAAAATGTATTTTATTAATCTTAAGAATTTAACTTGTAAAGAGATTTTACATTTTTTTATCACATGTGAATATTCATCTTGTGAATATTTTAAATACACTGGAATCACGATTATTGTCTGGATGTTCGATTCTTTTGAAAGAATCGATTATTGAGTTGATCCAAGATCAAATAGACGAGAATCGATTTTTCAAAAGATCAACTTGGAAAGAATCGATCTTCTAAAGATCGATCTTTTAATGACGTATAAAAAAAAGTTAAATTAGGACATTAATATTCTTCACTTTCAATAATTGAGTAATTTGTTATTACATTTTTGGTCTCATGATAAAAAAAGGAAGTATATTTTTTAAAGAAAAACTTATTTTAATTAAAATAAATTCGAATTATTAATCGTACAACATTATATGAAAATTTGAAATGTAGACATTAAATAAAGGAATAATCAATTATACGCCGTGTCAAGTTGAAAACTTGAAATTGTTGAATGCCGAAGAAAACAGTTGATTTGAAATTAAACAATAAGCTGCAATAAGGCAAGAAAAAACTAGAAATGAAGCACTTGAACTTAAGTGAGTCTGAATAAGAAGGAGAACCCAGTTCTTTTTCTTCCAATGCGAGAAACACATTGAGTGATTGACCAATCAGAGTTCTCGATTTTAACAGAATGAAGAACACTGATTGGTAGACTGCATACATACATATATGCTATGCTAGAGGAAATATTCAAGAGAGTGCGCTTTTACGTTTTCGTGCGCCTTTTCTTCATTTTATTTCAGTTAAAAAAAAAATAAAGAATCAACACCTTGATCTTCAGGGAAGAGAATCAATTCTCAAAAGAATCAACTTAGTAGAGAATCGATTCAAAAGATCGATCTTCAAAGAATCGAATCAAAATTGAGCATCCCTATTGTCTCGTCTCGGTTGGTCGTGAACAATTATCGGGATGTCAAGCAGGTAAACAAGTCAGGGCCTTCCCTGCTGGAAATAAACGGATTCAAACGTATAGGAATTAGCGGATTCAAACGGATATAAATTTTTTGTCCGTTATTAGATTTTTAAATCTTTATCCATTTGAATCATTTTCATTACGTGAAGTGGAATATAATCTACCTCTATCCGTTTTAATCCTAACTTGTTTATCTTTATCTATCCGTGAGATGGTATCCTATTTATCCGTTTTAATCCACTTTCATCGAAAAATATTCTATCATTATATATCCTTTTTAATCCAACTAAAAATAATCTATCCATATCTATCCTTTTAAATACTTGTTCAAGTAAAAACATGCTATCCGTTTCAATCATTTTTTAACTAGTAATACTCTATCCGCGTCTATCCTTTTGAACCTATATTTAACTAATAATATTCTATCAATCTATCCTCGCATATGAGTTTGAATAAAAAAAATTCTATCCGGATGTATCCGTAGCAAAAACTCTAATGTTAATTCGTGATAACAAGGCAGCCGCCCTCCAGCACCGCTGGAGTCGCCACAGAAGAAGCACCACTGCGCTGCAGTTGACCCGGAAATTGCTTATCCATCCCAATCCATAATTTTCTATCCGCCATTCTATCCGCGACCTACTTGCTATTCCTTGATATCTATGGCGGATATTATATTAATCTGTGCCAATCATTATTTATCCTTTTTAATCCGTTCTTCACAAAATATATTTCCTATCCGTTTCAATCCATGATTTTCTATCAGCCAACTTATCCTTTTCTATCCGCGACCTACTTAGAATTTATTGTTAATTATCACGGATAGAATACTTATCCGTTTTAATCATTACTTATCCTCTTCAATCCCTTCTAAGTAAATGTATTCTCTATCCATTCTAATCCATGATTCTCTATCTCCAACCGTGTCCTCGTCTATCCGCAGCCTACTTTGACACACCTTGTTAACTATGACGGATAGAATACTTATCCGTTTGAATCATTACTTATCCTCTTCAATTCTTTCTAAACAAAATGTATTCTGTATCCGTTCTAATCTATGATTCTTTATTTATTTTACTTATTTATACTTTATTTATTATACTTATTTATTATTATTATTTATACTCATGAATGTTCTCCACATGAAAAATTGTCCATACGATATAATTCATAATTACAAAAGTAAACAATATAAAAGATAAAAAATATAAAAATATAAAAATATAAAGAATATAAAATATGAAAATAACGATAAAAATCAAAGTAGCTCGCGGATAGACAAGGATTAGGTGACGAATAGAAGGATTGAAGAGAATAAGTATTGATTGTGAAGGAAACCTTTTCAACCCGTGATAGGTGAGATAAAGTCGCCGAAGGTCGCGGATAGAAGATAATATAGTAAAGAAGATTCATGAAAATAAAAATTTGCTGGCATGTATAAGTATCGTATCCGTACTTGAGAACATGGAGAGTCTGAGTAGGCCGCGAATAGAAAAGGATAAGTTGACGGATAGAAAACATTGATTGAAACGGATTGGAAATATATTTTGTGAAGAACGAATTAAAGAGAAGAGGTAATGAATGCCACGGATAACTATTCTATCCGTTCTAGTTAACAAGAAATGGCAAAGTAGGTCGCGGATAGAAAAGGATAGAATGAAGAATAGAAAATTAAGGATTGAAACGGATAGGCAATATATTTTGTGAAGAACGGATTAAAGAGAATAAGTAATTACTGGCATGAATAAGTATTCTATCCGTCATAGTTAACAAGGAGTGTCAAAGTAGGTTGCGGATAGACGAGGACAGGGTTGCGGATAAAGAATCATAAATTAGAACGGATAGAGAATACATTTTTTTAGAAAGGATTGAAGAGGATAAGTAATGATTCAAACGGATAAGTATTCTATCCGTCATAGTCAACAAAAACTTTTATATAGGTCGCGGATAAAAAAGGATAGGTTGGTGGATAGAAAATCATAGATTGAAACGGATAGGAAATATATTTTGTGAAGAACGAATTAAAGAGAATATGTAATGATTCAAACGGATAAATTTTTTATCCTTGATAGGTAACAGGATCAAATCTAAGTAGTTCGCGGATAGGTAAGAATTGAGTCGCGGATAAGAAATGAAGGATTGAAACGGATAAGTATAAAAGCGGATAGTAATGCATAAAAGCGGATAAAAAAGGATTAAAACGGATGTAAAATGATTAAAACGGATAGTTTCATCGGATAAGATTATGCTTCAAACGGATAGATGGATAGCCAAAGGATACAAATGGATTGCCGAGTATTAAAAAAGTTTTCAAACGGATACTTATGAATAGATCCGTTTACTTCCAGCAGTGTTATGTACAGTGCCCTGCATTAATGCCTTCCTTTGTAAACATTTCAACCCAACCCTGGTTTCCATTAGAATCTTATGGAAACCAGGGTTGGGTTGACATGTATACAAAGGAAGGCATTAATGCAGGGCACTGTACCAGTGTTTGCAACGCGAGCTCGGCGGGTTCCATAATAATACACTAACGAAATTATCCGCATAGAGTACTTCCCACTCTGTCGCTATACGTTCTTTACAGATTAAATTCTTAATTTTATTTTATTCAATTAATAATTTTTATGTACCTACTTAAATTAATTATTATACTTTTGTGGATATTTTAAAAGGACAATCTGTTGATTAAAATCAATGAATTAATCAGAATTTGAAAGTACAAGTAGAACTATTTGTTAATAAAATTACACTTCGGATGCAGGTTAAAAAGGTCTTTAATTATAAAATTTACACACACTTCTACCATAAAAAAGGAGACTTAAAAATATTATTATATGTATTACTACATTTTAAAGATTTTCTGTAAAAAAAACGTTCAAGTTTGACAATACTAGAGTGTCATAGGCACGCTTTGTCTATAGTATCTATATACACTTTTAAGAATTATTTAAAATACTTTGGAATCTTTTCAAATTCCTTAAAGTCTCTTAACCCTTAATTGGCATACGGGGTCAGATTGACCTTGACGAGAAAAATTGTTATTACAAAAAAAAGCTAATGGTAATGAATATTTTCATTTAACAATTTTTTGAGAACATCTCCAAAATTTACTTCATTAAATGATTCAGAAACACTTTTGCTCAAAACTAGTCTTACTCTTTTATGTGGAAGAGCAACTGTTCTCCATCTCAAAAAGATATTCGTATTTCCTACTTTTCGAAGCAAATATTGATGAGATGAGTTCCTGCTTCGATTGATAATCGTAATTCAACACAATATGAAAAATTAATAATTTAAAAATAAAAAAAATTTCGTTTGTGTGTTCAATTTTTGAGTTTTTCGATCCAAGCTAACGTTCAATATACAGGAGTCGACTGTAGCGCTCTCTCCTTGTTACTGTTGGTGGTAAACGATGGAATCCCGAAAAGTTAGGAGCATAGGGGCGAATAACTTCTCCCGTTCTCTGAGTTTGATCTTCCTCCGAATATGTTTCGGAATTCCTCCCGTAGATTGTAGGCGATGTAGCTAAATAATCTCTTTGTGGATCTGCTGGCTTTTGTGGTGACGGTGTACGGTAGCGAAAATCTCTTCTAGGCTCTTTCCAGGAGTTCGAGGAACGTAACTTCCAAGGTTCATCTTCAGCGGTTTTCTCTTGTGCTCTTGAGGGTGCAATATTTTTCGATGCAGTTTCCTGGACTCGAATCTTCTTTGATCCTAGATTCTGCCAACTTACTAGGTGCAGAACTGGAGATGTTTGGCAACGGGTTAGGTAGTTGTCATCACGTGGATCTTTAGGAGGACGAGGACTACTTTGGTCCTGCTCGTGATCGGAGGAGGGTCCCGATGTTGGTTCCAATTCAATGGGTGAAAGTTCAGTGGAGGAACCAGTGCAATTGCTGGCAGGAGATGTGACGTATTCCTCCAAACCGAGCTTCCTCAACAACCATGCGGGTTGTGCACTGAGTCCCTCCTGTAGCAACCTCTTGACTTCCTGACGGTGGTACTGCCTGGCCTGCTTAGAAGCCCGAAGAGTTTGAGACATTTTCTGTATGGTGAACAAAGGAGATTAGTTCAGTCATGGTTTTAGTGACAGAGAGATGAAGGGATGGGAAAACAAAGTAAGCTGCTTCGTGAAGTAATCGACGAAAGCTGGCTCGCGGAGAGATATTAGGGTGGCCACATGTCAAGGGAAGTCAAAAAAATGTCAGAGATAAAAAATTTGTCAGGAAACTGCGAGTAGCTGTCAAGGAAAATAGAAATTGGTCTATAAATAATATTAATAAATTATAATTTATTTAATAAATTTTAGACGATTTCCAAGGATTTCTAGATATTATAAAGAATTTCCAGACATTCTTTGGAATTCTATAGGTTTCCAAATATTTTAAAAAATTTTCAATCATTTCAAGTTTTTCGTGGAATTTTACAGTTTCTTATGAAATTATAAAAAAATTTGAAGAAATTTTAACACATTTTAACCAATTTTAGAGGATTTTAATGTTCCTTGTAGAATTAAAACAAATTTCAATATATTTTTTAATTTTTAAAAGATTTTGTGAAATTTTAAAGGTTTTCAAGGAAATTTCAAGCGAAATTGACGCATTTTGAAGAATTTTAAAGGACTACATAATCTTTAAAAATATTTTAGACAATTGATTTTAATGGAATTTAAAGGTTACCTTTACCCCCACAATAAAGTCATGGTAGAGATACTCTCCCTATAACTTTCCTCAGGACTTTCCAAAAAGTTCTAGAAGGTTTTTTTTTTTATTATAGGAAAATGTGGGCTAGGACTGACCCCTCAAGGGTTCCGAGGTAAAATCCGTAAGTGCGAGGAAGATCAAAGTCTAAATACTTTAAACTCTAAATGATGAAGCGAGAGAGCAAGTGCGGTCAGCAGGCTGTTACCTGGTTATAGCACATCTGCAAGCACTTAGACCCTTTGCATTGTACTATCTTTGAAAATAGAAATTGATCTATTAATAATAGTTATAAATTATAATTTATTTAATAAATTTTAGATTTCCAAAGATATCCAGAAATTATAAAGAATTTCCAGGCATTCTTTGAGATTTTATAGGTTTCTAAATATTTTAAGAAATTTTAAATGATTTCAAAAGATTTGGAAAAAGTATTTCGAAGATTTTTAAAGTTTTTTGTGGAATCATAAAAAAAATAACGATAACCGATTTTGCACCAAAAGAATTAGGGTTTTATATAATTATTTCTACACAATTATTTATTATTGCATAATTATTTATTATTACACACACAATAACTACACTATTTATAAATGCTCGCCTAAAGCATCACGGCTATAAACCTAACTTGAAATACAATAGCACTATTATATAAAATTTACTCGCATTGTAAATAATTTTCTGTCAGGGAAATTTGTCTAAAAGTCAGAGAAATTGAAAAATTGAATTTTGTGGCCATTCTGGATGTTAGTGATAGAAGGATTTTCGCAGAGGGGAGACAAAGCACAAGTCCTCGTGGCTCTGATAGAGACAAAAAAGCGAGGGAAGACACCTCGCGGATAACGAGAAAAAGGGTTCTTGTGAAAAGGTTATAGGTGGAGATTAAAGTTTGTGGTAGGTTGGTGAGGTTAAAACCTCCAGGATTGTAAAAGGTGCATCTCGCAGAATAATTGAAACAAGAAAAAAATTCTCGTGGAATAAATACTTAATAAATTCTTACCATAGAGTAAAGGGTAATCGTTGAAAGCTTCGCGTCGTCTGGAGTTAAATTTTGATTATATTTTTCCCAGCGTTTGCAGAGAATACTGAGGAGGGTGCGTCTTTAGAGAAGGTAGTTCTATATGTTGCGAAGATTCAATTGCAACTGTCTACTCTTTAGACTCAAGTTCAACGAGCACGTCCTTTTACCTTCCGTCTACCTTAACAATAAACTCATGGTAGGGATACTCTCCCTATAACTTTCCTTAAGACTTTCCAGAAAGTTCTAGAAGGTTTTTCTTTTATTATAGGAAAATTTGGGCTACGACTGACCCCTCAAGTGTACCGAGGTAAGGTCCGTAAGTGGGAGGAAGATCAAAGTCTAAATACTCTAAACTCTAAATGATGAAGCGAGAGAGCAAGTGCGGTCGGCAGACTGTTACCTGGTTGGAACACATCTACATACACTTAGACCCTTTGCATTGTATTATCTTTGATACGTTTGCAGGTTTAAATTTGCTTGTCTAGTTTTACCTGGAATAATTACAAGGATACAGATTTTTGACCTTCAATTTCTCTGCACCTCTTGGAAGTCTTGGTGCTCTTCTACTAACTTCCTCTGGGCCTGCTATAAAATATTTGGAGATAACTTGGCCTCGAGAAATTCTAATTATTAATCTTTCGGGATTTGAAAAAGTTCCACACAATATTGAGGATTAGATGCCCTCAAATAAAATCAATTAAGAGCAGTTATTAGAAGCAGTTTTAGAAAAAAACTAGAGTAGCAATTTGTACGCGTTTAGGTGCAAATCTTTTGGGCGTACATTTGAACTACGAGAGGGTAAGTTCTGCCAAGAAGGAGGGATAATGATCAAGCCGCTTGGTGACGCTAAGTCAAAACAAACAGGTAAAGAGGGTAATTTGTAAGGATTTGAAAAAGGTTCACACATTATTGAGGATTAGATGCCCTCAAATAAAATCAATTAAGCAGGTATGAGAAGCAGTTTTAGAAACAAACTAGAGTAGCAATTTGTACATTCCGAGATTAAGTTTTACAATGTTTAGACAGTCAGGTCAGAGTGTACAATTTCGTGAATAGGGCCATAAAGCACTTAGGACGCAATAGCTATTTATTTGACAAGTGTGGAAAGTAGGCAATTCCCGAGAGTGTAAGGTTGGCGTCACGAGCCGAAGACGAGTGATACCATCACACGATCGGGGATTGCCTGCTTCTTAACATATCAAATATGTTGAGAAGGGAATTCTTTCACAGCGAGACTAAGGCAAGTTCGATTTTCGGAGTGAGATTCTCAATAAAATTTTAACCGATATGCTCTGATATTTGACGGGTCAGTCGTACTACCTGTTACCGGCCAAAAAATGGTGGAGAAAGAGCAGGGTTTTTAACGAAATATATTCTAAAGATTGTTTTTAAAGGCGTGGCAAGACTTCTGAATATTATTATATTGAAGGCTGAACTTTACAATAAGTCATAAATTAACGGGTTTCTCATTGAGTTGAATTTTTCCAACACGTACTAAGAAGGATAGTGTTCAAGAAAATATTCACTACTAAAAAACATTCAAACATTTATTCTAAACAACGATTAAGTTGAATGCAAGAAACTAATCCTAAATTGTTACGCAGTAACACCTACAATCTACGTTTTTTACTACGTCCTTCATTAAACGACTATGAAGTTGGCTGAAATCCTTTCGGAATAGGATTGAAATCTTATAAATATTAAAGGATTTCACGATATTTCACGGAATTTTATGAAATTTATTGTGATTTTCAGAAATTTTAGGGAATTTTATCAGTTATTGGGGTTTTATACATTCTATAAAAGAAACTAAAAATTTGAATAAATTTAATTGGATTTTCAGGTATTTTAAAGGATTTAATGAGATTTCATTGAATTTTCAATAATATTAAGAAATTTCTAAGGATTTTACCAAATTGATTTAGGAGTTTCAGAAATTTTAAAGAATTTGATGATATTTTATGAGATATTAAGTAACTTTTAGGACTTATAAGGGATTCAAAGAATTTTACGAAATTTCATTGGATTTTTAACAATCTCAAGAGATTTCATGGGATTTTGAGTAATTTTAAAAGATTTAACGATATCTTATGAAATTTTAAGTGATTTTAAAAACTTTTAACAAATTTCATGAAATTTCCTTAGATTTTTAAGTATTTTATGGGCTTTTGAATAATTTTAAGGAATTTAAAAGGATTTTACGAACTTATTGAGATTCCTGAAATTAGACTACAAGTTTTTATATTTCAAAAATTAAAAATTCTCAATTATTTTGCAAACTTTTGAAATCCCTTAATTTATCCAATTCCACATTTTTTTGGGAAAATGATTTTCACCAATATTTAAAAAAATAATTTTAGGGAAATTATATTAGGAAAATTATTTCCCTAAAATTTAGGAAATTGAACAATACATACTTTTCTCCTTTTCAAAAGCATTGAGAGAATTTTCCTAATCTTGGGAAATCTTGGGAAAAAATCACAAAATGTGATATTAAAAAATATTTCCCAAGAGTGTTTTAGGAATTTTCTTTACCAAATGTTCGGGGGAATTTCGGAAAGTTTGCAACAATGAGCATCCCAAAAATTTTATGTAAAATTACTGAAGACATTTTTTATAGTTCGTATTTAGAATCCTCTGCTTCTTTTTAGCATAAAGACTGTAGAAATGAAAAATTAATCTCGCGCAGAGCGCGCAGATCATAATTGCTAGTATTATAAAGTTACCTTTTTTTCGGTATTTAATTTGTCGGTAATTGTATAGTGTGAGAAATTTAATTTTTCGGGATCTTTCAGTCTTCCCGTAGATAATTAAATTTCCAACATTGGAAATTAAAAATTTTCACTTTTGAATATCTAATATTGAAAATTTCAATATTTGAGAGCTCCAAAAAAAAAATTGTTGAATCTTAATAAATTTCAGTTTCCTAGTACAGTGGGACCTCGTTCGTGTCGCATGCTTGGGATCGGAAACCTCGCTCATGTCGCAAACTTCCCTTCCGGTCATTTCAAGGGCGTACTTAGGTAGCTGTGCTGTCCTAGACTCCTAGTGCTGTCCAGTGCTGTCCCTACATCGGTAGGGACAGCACTGGATTGTGGTGCGCGCGCAACTTTTTGACTAACTTCCGCGACACGAGTGAGGTTTTGAGGGGTCACGTGACCACGACACGAAGGCGACAGCTACACGAACAAGGTCCCACTGTATATTAGGTATGATACTTTAACTAATTCTAATTTTTTAGATTGATGCCTAATATTTGAAAATATAATATACCTAATATAATTTTTTAAATATTTTATTATTAGACATGGACGTTTCCACAAATAGTGTCATTTTTTGGTCACTAAACGTTGTTAGCTAATTTTATGCATAATATGCCAGTTGAAATACATGAAAATTTACATTTACATCTTGCGAAGTGAGGCAAGTATTGAACAGGATTAAAAAAAAACACGTAGTTCAATAAGTATATTAAAAATTGCGTGGATTGAACCCGATTTTTGCTTGTCATTAGTTACACATTTCACAATGTCACTAAATTTTTCCGCAATGATCAAACATTCCGACAAAAATTGTGTTCTAAGTGGTCCTCAGACATTTTAAATTTCATAGATTTGATCGTGTATTGGCAAGGAAATTCCCAACTTGTGTCACCACTTTTACCTTTTGAATATCTTCACCACAATAAGCACTTTTAAAAATTATCCGCTTCAAGATGGGCACAATTTATATTTTTTTACTGTTGTATTTTGACATTCGAATAATAATTTTCCAAGGCCACTTATGTGCACTTAAAAATTGAGGCCTTTAATTCATATTTATAAAATTAATTAATTAATATTATTTTTCCGTAAGACCAAAGCAATTATGAAAAAATACTTCAATTTACATTCTACAATGCATATAAAAAGTTTAAGAGATATTTTCAAACATTTAATTTCAACTTTTTTATAACTGAAAAATTGCTATTAATTAAATGACTTCTCTTTACTTGCCATGATATCCCTTTACAATTAATTAAACTTTTTTTTTCAGTCCTCGAATTCGAGCACCTGGATCGACAATACGACACATCGGATGAAGAATTTGAACTTCTTGGCTAACGACTGAAAATATAAAATTTTACAATCATTCACTCACACATTTTTACGAAGCATTTGTTAGCTTTGAGGCTTTTCATGTTTTTACATACTCGGATGCCATGTCGAAAGAACTTATATTAGGTTTTAACATACTTAATATAGCGCCAAGTTTCTCCCAAAAAATGATTATAAATAAGGAATTCGATCGAATAGAGAAGAAACTTTTTATTTAAATGTAAAAATAAATTATTTTTTACATTCTCATCAGAGAGATTGTATTAGATTTGTGTAAAATTTGACCTCCCCCCAGTTTTTGTCAAATTTTTTTCAAAAAAATTTGACAAAAAATCAAATTTTTTCAAAATGCTGCAACATTTTGAATTTTTATCCAAAATGGCTGGCCATCGAACTTGACCTTCATTTTAGGACACTAAAAGAGTATACCAAAGGTCAATCCAATCGGTCAATTCTTTCGAAAGTTATCGTGCCCACAAACTAAAAATCTACAGACCCATAGACAGGCAGACAAATTTGTGAAAACATGTTTTTCGGGATCAGGAGGTCCCCAAACGTGTATATTTGACAAAAACTGGATGGCTCAAATTTTACACAAATCTAATACATTTTCTCTGATGAAAATGTAAAAATATGTATTACAATTAGTGGATAATTTCAGTTTTTAGGAGAAATCCGCTCGCCAGCAAATCATTTTTCTTCATTTCAATCGATAAATTTCATAATAATGATATTGAATAAGAATTTATGTAAATAATTTTGAATACATCATCTGTGCGTTAAAGTTTCGAAAAGATACAATTTATACTCACGATTTTTAAAAGCAGTAGTTTTCTAGCAATTTCTCGAACGACTTACTAGTTTTGAGAAATTTTCAAGAAATCAACTGCGAAAATGTACATATAATATATGTATGGTACCGTAATTCTTGCTAGATTAATAAAATATTATCGATTGCACATATATGTATATGATATTTGTTTACTATGGCATTTGTGCTTTTGAAAAATAAAAGCAATTCGAACAAATCGTGAAGGTTTTGGTTTTATTATTCCAAACAACTTTGTCCTCTGGATTACTTCATTTTGGTCAATTGTAATCCCTGTGATGTTCCACCCACACTATTAAAAATTTGAAATTTTGTTTAGAGTTCTGAGTTGTGTTTCAATAGTTCTAGATTTCGTAATAAGTTTTAGGAATAGTTCTGACCTTTAAGGCCATGCAAGACTTACCCGAACCCTACCTTACCGACATTTTTTTCTCTGCAACCTTACTTGTACATTTATTGAAATATCAAATTGAAAATTTCTAAAATTAAAGAAAATATGCTAAGGTATGTTTATCTGGTATTAACTTTTTGTGAAAATAAAAAAAAAATTCGAAAAAATTTAAATGTCAATATTTAAATAAATGTCAATATTTAGGACCAGATAAACGTACCTTAATGCTTTAGCTTCAATTATAGAAATTTTCAATTTGATATCTCAATAAATGTAGGCGTAACGTTGCAGAGAAAAAAATGTCGGTAAGATAGGGATTGGGTAAGTCTTACATGGCCTTAAAGGGTAAAAAAATCAATTTTTCATAATATCAAAATTGAAAATTCGACTTTCGATGCC
>CAJFCO010018174.1:49528-61427 GCA_904066015.1 Synergus gifuensis
TTAGAATATCAAACAATATCAATATAATATAATATATATACATATATTATATTATATTGATATTGTTTGATATTCTAAACTTTATCATGATTCAAACTTAGCGCCAAAAACTGAATATCATACAGCTCTCGCAGATATTCCACTGAATACCAAGCGACCAGCTTTTACATTAGCGTACATCCTCCCCCCTTATTATGTCCGAAAAACTGAGCATCACTTGTGTGGCACGCAGTTTTGTCTCCTTACTATTACTCCGTGAAATATACCATAAGCAGCGAAACAAATGAAAAGGAGCAAAAAGGGGCACACTTATGCTCAAGTGCACATCCTAAGGTAGACATTCATATATTTCAAAACTCATTATGTTGTGTTATGTCGTGTTATGAGCAATCGGAAGAAGGTGTTTTGCTGAAAACTCTTGTTTTTCATTTACTAATAATGTGATTGTATTTGATTGCAATTAAAAATTACAGATTGAATTGTTTTCTTACAAATTTAACACCTTGGTGAATTAAATAAATCTAGGTAGGAGGTTAGAAATCAATTTCTTAACATCAAAAATTGTATTTCACTAACGTTAGTAACACCACAAATTGTAATAAGATTTTCTACGTTGTGCCTGTATCATCGAAACAAAAAATGATCAATCAACATACAATTATCGTCGATAGTACTTCAATTATTCCTAAATTCAGTACTTTAATTCATTTTTTCGGATTTAAAAATCGAATTTTGGCAACGGAACCGGGTCTCCTGATCCACTGTGCAGTTGTGTACGCAGAAACATAAAGTGGGAATCACATTTGCAAAATACAGTCTGTTTAACAAGAGCGTGTTCGCGATATTTCAAAAACTTTTGGAGATTTTTGAACATTTTTTTTTTTTTTTTTAATTAACCCATATCGAAAAACGGAAGGCATGGGCTGCTGAAAATCTCGACCGGGACTGGTCGAGCGTTATTTTTTCTGACGAAGCGTCGTTCTGGGCATAGGTTCCCATTAAGTATGCCTGGTCTACGGCTGGCAGTAGATTTCTCCAGCGGACCATTAAACACCCATTGAAGGTCCATGTTTGGGGATGCTTCTCTGAGCGGGCTTTTGGATGTTTGAAGCTCTTCACCGAAAACCTCAACGCTCAGAAAATGTTGCAGATGTACCAAGGTGGTCTTCTAAGGTCTGCTAAAAAGATGTTTGGAAGCGATAATACCGATTGAATCTTGCAAGAGGATAACGACCCGAAACATCGAAGCTGTCTCTGCACCGCTTGGAAAGCGGAAAATGACATCACAACCTTGGACTGGCCATCACAGTCCCCAGATTAAAATCCAATTGAGAATGTCTGGAGTGTTTTCAAGAGGAAGCTTGCCGGAAAACGTGTGTTCACCCTAAAACAGCTGTCACAAAAAATCAAGAAGTTATGGCTAGATTTACCAACGAACTATGTCGAAAATTAGTGGAAAGCATGCCAAGAAGGTGCCAGGCCATTCTGGACAACGATGGAGACTGGACCAGCCAGGGGCATAGCTACCACCGTATCAGCCGTATCAATGATACGGGGCCCCCGAGTTTCAGGGGGCCCCCTAGTGTGTTAACGAAAATTCGTAAAATTAAAAGGGTAGAAGGGCCCCCCGACAAATTTGGATACAGGGCCCCCCTAGAGTAAGCTACGCCACTGGGACTAGCATTTATTAAGTAATTGCGCATTAATCCTTTGAACGTCCTTTAATTTAAAAAAAAAACGTTCAAAAATCTCCAATAGTTTCCAAAATATATGTTTTGGAAATTATTTGAACTATTTGAGATTTTTGAACGTTTGTTTTTTGTTGTGCGTTTGTGTGTATTTAGAAGTATAGAGGTATATATAATATATGTTCCGAAGTTTATAAAAAAGTTCTTTTTCCTTTTGCGTTTCCTTATATATTAAGTATTATTAAAAGCGATTTAGTAAGTTGAAAGCAGAATACGCTATTTTCAAAATCTGAAAACAGAATAGTACGTTTTTTAAAATTCTTTTTCTGGTCAATTTTTAACCCAGTGGGCAGAAAAAATTAATGATGTCTTAGAGACGTCTGCGGGACATCCCTAAGACGTCTTTTGGAACATGTCTTTTGGATACCCTTGGGATGCTCTAAAGACTTCTAATGTAAATAGATGTCTCGGGAACATCCTATTTTTTAAAGACGTTTTTAAGACATCCTTAGGACACTGAACGTCCTAAGAATATGCCAAGGATGTTCTCGGGATTTTCGTGGTTTTGTACCCACTGGGAAATAACATAATATATAGGTACAGACTTTCAGAAACATTTCGTAGGACACGAGAATCATTGATGCACCTTTCACTTTAATGGGTCTAGAGGTTCTAAGCATTATTAAAATAAGGTCCTTTTTTGTTTTAGCTGTTACTGAGAGCCAGTTCATTGTATAAACTTCTTCCATGATCATCAAGCTCTGTTTAAAGTCAGAACATTATTTTAAAACATTTCACATGATTTATTAAAGATTGGTCTACGTGTTAAGGGTTTCGGATAATTGGACTAAGAATTTGACACAATTTAAAGTTCGTCTAGGTACGACACTGTCGCCACATATAATGCAAGGTCAGGTTTTTTAGATAATTAAAACAGATCAATTATTTTTACTAACAAAAATAATAAAATGTTTATTCTCCCATAATTTACAAATCTAATTGAAACTATTGTGTGTGTAACGGTTGAAAGTATTGCGGTTCTTAATAATAGTTACGCGGAATTTACGGTTTACGGAAATGGTTAGCGGTAAGGTAAACGGAAATGATTAGCTTGAAATGATCAGTTTCCTCTTAACTTTGTAACAAAATATTTTTTTCGTAGATTTAATAAAACTCAATTTTTATAACGAAAAAGTAACAAAAATTCAGTTTTTGCACCCTAAAACATAAGGGTAGCATCCCCATATGGTCACAATAGCCAGAAAATATTTGAATTTCAAAGCGTAATCAAATAAAGTGATTTGAAAAAAATAATTGATTGGTTTACGTTAAAATTGAAGAAATAAACTTTTGAGGGTGAACTTTAAGGGTTGTATTCACCCCTTAGAATTTTTTTTATGCCAATAGAAGGAAACAAATGTCGCTTAGGTTTTAATCCCCCACAACGTATATGAATTTGAAGAAAATTGAACCCAGTGGGCACAAAATTTAGTGACGTCTTTACTACATCGTTACGACATCTTTACCACAACTTCACGATATCCTATATGTCCATATTTTTAAGATGACTTTACGATGTCGCAAAGTCAACGCAAAAACTCTTTGTATAAACGACGTGTATGACGTGTTTACGATATCGTAAAGACATCTTAAAGACATGGACATAGGATGTTGTAAAGTTGTCGTAAATATGTCGTAACGATGTCATAAAGATGTCGCCAAATTTTGTGCCCACTGGGAAGGGGGACAAATCGAAAGGTTTCTTTGTATGTCCGATTATCCAATGCCCTCAAGTTGTAAATGAAGAGTACCTTTTCTGTTAACTGTTCTCCACAGAAACAGTATACAAATATTTGAAAAAGGAGACTAATTTGAACGGGTACTATTACCCAAGAATTTCCATTATCAAAGTTGAATCTTGATAAGTGATATAAAGCAATGCACATATCTATCGAAGATGCAAAAAATTGACTAACAATCGCTAATCCAAACAGCTGGTTGAATTTTTCTCCAAGTCTGGAAGTCAAATTTTTTTGGATTAAATTCAAGAATTTCTTCCACCATTTTCTTTTATTTAATTTAAGAATTTCATGTACTAATCTTTCCTAAACCTTTCTCATATCAAAGATCTTTTAAAATCAAATTTTAGTGGCAAAATGCATGGATATCTAGACAAAATAGATACTAGTAGGAAACTGGGAAGAAATATATTAAAAGTAATGCTTACAAGTATATATAGATATGATGAGTCACACAGTCTTTGATAATTTTTGATTCAAATCGGTAGACAATAGATTCAGAATCTTTTGTTCGATGCAATTTAGCAAGCGATTGCAGGCGGTAAGCGATGATTTCTATTTGAGCACAAATCTGCAGCGTGATTATTAATGCTAAAGTTTCAATGGTAGCTGTTTGAACACCTGCTACTACGAAAAAGAATCCTTGGCATAAATATGTTAAAAAAAATGCAGAATTGGTATCAAGACTGTAAGGCGTCCATATTTTTACAGGAAGTAACCGTTTGTTTCTTTGCGTAAATGGAGCAAAAACAATCGCTACCACAGTAATAATCAACATACACAGAAAGCTAATCGTAGTCAATCTGTAAAAATATTTTTCATTAATTGTTGTAGCCGCGAGAACATATAAAAAAAATAATACATTCTTTCTGATGAGAATGTAATATATGGGCAAACCCACGAAAACGTTTATTTTTTTCAAAAGTGAAATTTTTTCTTTAGGCACACTTATTAAACCTTTTCAGGCATGTTTCTGGTAGGCTATAAGTGAGAAAAAAACTCGCGTTACTCATTTCTTTTCAACCCTCAAAAATTTGTACGGGAAAAACTGAAAATTCGGGTTTTTGCCAAAAAGAAATGATTTATTTTAGATTCACTGTTATAAAAAAGTTTTTTATTTATCAAAATACATTAGGTACCGAAAAAGCATCAATGTAAAAAAGGGGTTTTCCATTTAAAAAAACAAATTTGACCTTGAAAAAACCTTTAAGATCATCTTCAAGGTCAAAATAAAGGTCACCATGGAATTCCTTGTTAAAAATTATTTCAAGAATGACCTTCACATACATAAAAAAATATCTTCCCTGAAGATATTTTCAACCGTTCCGGGAACTTTTTTGACACCCTGTATAACTAACTAACCCTTCATTGTGTTCAAAATACCCATAGTTTATAAGGTGAGGATTTTGACAGAAGATCACTACGATGGAGAATAATAAATTACAGTATGTTCTGACGCGTATAAATAGTATATTGTGCAAAAAGTGCGGAAAGTAGGCAGTTCCAAACGAGTGTGAAGTTTACTGTACGAGCCAGAGGCGAATCTAAGGCGAGATGGAGGCAAGCCGAAGACGAGCCGGAAACGAGCCGTAGATGAGCCGATGGCAAGTACAGTAAACTTCACAGGAGTTATGACTGCCTATTTTCTGCACCTGTTCCACACAATACTTTTTATAACAAATACATGGAATGTTTGATTTGAGAAACAATAAAAACGAGAAAATTTTTTCGAACCTCAGATGGTGTCTGATCGATTTCACTACTTTCAGAATCACTCATTTTACAAAAAGTTGGTCTTGCTAAAAATACGCATGCGCAACAGTTACAAAAAGTCTTTTTGTAACTGCGTTTTAACACGATTATAGAATTGGTCATTTTGCGCAATGCTATACATGCCTCAAAAATCAAACATTACGTGCATGTGTTACAAAAATAATATTGTGGTTGTGCCAACGGCAAAATCGCATTTGAAAAAAAGTTACGCTTGAAAATAAGCTATTTTTCAATGGTTTTTTAATTCAAAGTCGTCAAAACGATTAAAAATTTCTTTTTGATCCTTTAATATCAATGAAATAGCTAGAAATATAGAGTAGAGTGGGGCGAAAAAGCCATTTGAATATCATTTGAAAACAATTATGCTCAGCAATTTCGCAATTTACTTTTTGAGATCGGCACTAGAGCGCGCACAAATGGCAATATGAGTGAATATGTCAGCCAACTTCACAGATCCTGTGAACGGTCGTTTGTAAAACACCACCTTTTCTTAAAATATTTTCTCAAGTTTTATTTCCTTTTAGCGCTTCAAATTTTTGTGAAAAAAATTTCAGATGAGTAGTTTTTGAATCAAAATAGTGTTCTGAACGAGAAATATGGGTTAATTTTCCTCGTAATACACTTAATTCGGATTGTTTAAGCAAAATCTCCGAAAATAGGTTATGGGTCGAAAAAGCCACCTTATCTTAGTTTTTCCATTCTTTTTTTTAGCAAAATGGTGCGAGTCTACAAGCGGAAACGAGAAAAACAAAACACTTAAAGAGGTTTTATAGTAAAATATTTATATATTTGGCTAAATCCTAAATAAAAGGAAGAATTATTTATATTCAATATAAATATTAAATTTCGTTTAATTAATTAATAAATTATTTATAACATTATATATATACATATATACATTTATATTTTAATAAAGAAATATAATTGGATTTTGAAATTATTTTATATAATATAAAAATTACAAAGATTTTATTTTTAAATAAATAATTATAATATATAAATTTCTTATAATATATTTAGCCAAATACATATATTATATTTTCTATAAAATCTCTTTCTAAAACATCCAAATAAACAGCTACTAAGAGAGATAGACCGGCAAAATCAAAAGGCAAGGCCAAGTCGCATTAGCCGTCCGAAACGAAATGTTGCAAAAATTCCACAATATTTTTCTGATACTGAGTGATTGACCATTTAATGTTAAAATACGATTTTTCGTAATAAAAATTTAAATTTCATGTTTAAAAAATGGCTTTTCCTTGATTTTCAGTCTTAAAATAAAATGGCTTTTTCGCCCCACCTAGTGGGGCGAAATAGCCATTTTGAATTTTTTTTTCCAAAGGCTATAATTCTAAAAATAATCATTATAGACAAATAGTTTCCAAATAAAAGTTTTAGCCAAAAACGTGAAGTTCGCAATGGTCCTTGAGGTATTTATTAATTTTTTCATTTGTGAGTTTTACAGGGCTCAATAGTAAAAAATGGCCATTTCACCCCACTTTACTCTACTTAAATATAAAAGTGCATGATCTTAAATCCCGTTCCAACTCGTTTATTATAGTTGAACACCCGAGTAACGAAAAAGTTTAAGGTTTCGTGGATTTGCCTATATAACAGAATTATTTTACTTAAAGAGAGAAATAGAACTCTTCTATCTCTTCCACCCTGCTGGAAGTACAGAGAGAAAAATCCTATCCCTTTCTATCTCCTTCTATCTCTAAGATAAAAAGCTATAACGATTGTTTATCCCTTTCTATCTCCCGTCTATCCCCTGTATCTCTTTCTATCTCCATTTCAATCCACATTCACGCGCTTATCTCTTTGAATCTCCTCTTTTCTATCCCTTTCTATCTCTTGTCTATCTCCGTCTATATCTTTCTATCTCATTGTCAATCGCCGTTCTCTCCTATCTCTTTTAAGGAGGGGTTTTAAAACTTTTTTTTTTGCATTTTTTTAAAATGAATGTATAACATGTAAAGAATATTGTACTAAAATTTCAAGTCGATTGGAATTAAATTACCGAAGTTATGAGCGTTTGAGCGACCGTTGATTTTGGCTCATTTTTCGTTCGCTGTGTTTTCGTGTATTTTGGTCAAAAAGGTATATTTTGGCCAAAAGGTGTATTTTGACCAAAAAGGCCAAAAAGATGCTCTACACATTCTAGATGATTTGACAACAGTTTTTTCGGCCTTAATTATTAATTTTTATTTGCGACTCCCATAAGAAACAGTACTAACATGTATACTGTGGCCGACCATGTTTTTTGCGCGACACGAGCGCCCTCCGTCCCGCGAGTGTTATTTTTCTTTCCCAATTTGTTACATTTATTCATTTATGAATAAATTGGGAGGATTTATATGACTGCTATGGTCAAGCCTTCTCAATATATGAATATGCTCTCAATTATTATTGTAATTACAAATAACTACTTTTTAAAAGGAAATAATTGAATCGAAATAAAATAAGAATGAATTTGAATAGAAAAGAGTTAAATTGAAACAGAGAAGAAGACATTCAAGAAGATAAGTTTAGAAATAGGCTGGGACAGAAATCAGGGAATTGAAACACATAGGAGTAAATTTAGATTGACAAGGAAATAGAAAGAGATAGATGAGGATAGGGGAGAGATTGAAAGGGATAGAAAAGCGGGATTAAAAGAGATTGGAGCAAATTTTTATTGATAAGGAGATAGAAAGGTATAGACGACAATAGGAGAGAAATAGATAGGAATAAAGAAGTGGGGATTGAAAGAGATAAGAGTGAATTGAGATTGACAAGAAGGTAGAAAGGGATAAACTAGAATAGGTGAAAAATAGGAAGGAATATAGATGTGGCGATTGAAAGGGATAGAAGAGAATGGTGATTGACAAAGAGATAGAAAGATATAGACGGGGATGGACAAAAGATAGAAAGAGATAGAGAAATGGGGATTAAAAGAGATAGTCGTTCATGTGGATTGAGATAGAGGTAGAAATAGAGGAGAGATAAAAAGGGATAGAAAAGAGGAGATTCAAAGAGATGAGCGTGAATGTGGATTGAAATGGAGATAGAAAGGAATAGAGAACTGAAGATTAAAAGAGATAAAAGCGAATTAAGATTGACAAGAAGATGGAAAGGTATATACAGGTATATAGAAAGAGATAGAGAAGTGGGGATTGAAGGAGATACAAGAGAACGACGATTGGCAAGTAGATACAATAGAAATAAATAGAGAAGTGGAGATTAAAAGAGATGTGGATTGAGATAGATTGGAGGTAGAAAGAGACAGGCGGAGATAGTCAAGAGATAGGATTTCTATCTCCTTACTTCCAGCAGGGACTAGACCAAATATACCTGGAGATTTCTGAATATTTTTTCAATACTTCTGCTTCTTTAAAATCTCGTGCTTGGCATAGTTCACTTTCAAGAAGATTTTGTGTTTTAATGATTGTTTCACGTCGTAATAGAATGTTAATCATCTTGATCAAAACACCGGAACCAGCCCAGAAGTATAGCATACATAATGTGTAACTGTCCTTGTCGATAGGCCCTTGTAGAAGAGATATTAAAAAGAAAAGGATGGTAAAAATGTACATTGTAATGATAGTAACAGAGTAGGCACTGTAGATCCAAATTTTCGTTTTTGAATCCCACGATGTTGGCCTCCATATCCCAAATACTTGTAATATCGTAAATGAAATTTTTCCCTTGTATAACTGTAAATTTTTTCTGGGATTATAATCCTAGTGTAAAATAAAAAGATGTATTTTACTTCTTCGGGTCAATATCAAGTTTCTGATTTCTAAAATATAAATTTGCCATCAAGTTTCATGAAAATGAACTAATCTTTGTAAACTAAAAATAAAAAAAATATTCTTTCAAAGTCAGTGGGAAATATAAAATATAAAAGGTATACCATATTTACTCGCTGAAACATTCCTTAAGACTGCAAGATACTTCTTCCATGGAATTTTATTTCATTTAGCTCTTCCTAGGTTCTAATAAATAATTCTTTTCATTCTTGGGAAAATTCGCAACATTTTCTATTGTCGGACTTTACTTATAAATAATTCTATACGTCTTTTGTAAGAGAATCTGATGCACTACACTCGTTCTTAAATTATGAATCTATTTATGCATATTAAAGCATGTAATGTTGTACAATTCTGCAGAAATTCTATTTCATTCTTTGAAAAAGTTACATTTTTTTATCATCGCACTTTAGTTATAAATAATTCTAGGTCTCTTTCACAAGGAAAATATTATATGCAAGGGACAGTGTATCGATTTTATAAATAATGAAGCACATAATGCTGTGCAATGTTGCAAGAATTATGTTTCATTCTTACCATATCGACAATTCGCATAATTATAGTGTATTTGAAAGGCACTGAAATATATGCCAGTGTCTTTTCCTTTCACATTGATAAATTTTATTTAAAGAATAGTCATATGATGTGCTTTTTCTGCGCAGAAGCGCTTCACATTAATCGTCATGTTTTCCAATCTGAATATAACGACTACAAGAAGTTTAATCCAACTCCTGAGCTGCGTTTTTTAATATTATTCGATCATCAATAATTCTTGCACTTATAAATCTTATAAAACTTGTTAAGGCTGTTGAAGTACTGGACAAAAAAACGTAAATAAATACAAAAAGTAGCGAAATCTGTAGAATATCTCAATCTGTCTACTCACTTCGAAAATCTCATTTGAAGGTCGCAAAAATACACAATTTAAAGTGCCGTTATTCAACCGACCCTATATTGGAAGTAAAAAGATAGAAAGTTTATCTATTTGAATCTTTTTCAATATTCAGGTTTGAAATAGAAAAGAAAAATGTATCCATCCCTATGCGTTCCAATCTATTTCTATCTCTTTTTTAATCTACAATAATCTCTTTCCTTTTTTGTATCTTTCGCCTATCTTCGCCAATCATTTCTTACCCTTCACTTATTCACGCCAAGCTTTTCTTATTCTCCTCCTATCTTTTTTTGATATTATAAAATAAATTGTTGCTTTTGGAACAAAAAAATCTGCCCGCTTCGCGGGCACATTCTCATCGCGCGCTTCGCTCGCAAAAATGAGCGCGCCTACGGCGCGCGGGTGGTCGAATATAGTTCGATCGTCGCGCTTCGCGCGCTTTTGTGCCCTTCGTGAAGCTTTCGCTTTACAGGACGCTTGAACCTATATAATTTATATTTTTTAATTTTAATTTATTTTTTTATATTTATAATTTATATTTTTATATATTTTTTAAAACTTAATTAAATTAAATTTAAATTAAATTAAATTACAGCTTTGAATGCAAAATTTAACTAATTTACTTAAGGTTCTCTCGACCTTAAGGAGCACATTCTCATCAGGGCACTCGCGCTTCGCGCTCGATATTTGATTTAAACCTCGCGCTCCGCGCTCGGCTCTGTTTAACAATATTTTTCACGATTAAAACGAAAACTACTCATCCTATTAAAAAATGGCCGAAGGAGAACTTGTAGATCTTTTTAAGGCGAATAATTATGTTTCTTATCATTTTCTCTGTATCGCGTTTTTTGGCTCAAAATTTGAATTTAAAATTTTTTAAGGAAATTCAAAAAGTTGTTATGCGGATCCTATAGGGCGTTCGAAAAGAAACATTTTTCACCTTTAGACTTTTTTCATATCGTGCGTTGTTTGGCTTCTAATTTATGTTTTCTTTCATTTTTTTGGATTTTCAAAATGATGTCTTTCAATTTTTTTTTATGCAAAAAAGTCATTAAGAAAAATTGTTCGACTTTTTGAGTACTACGAATGTGCGTCATTAGAATTTTTAGATTAAAAAAAAAGTTGTTTCAAAATTTTTCAAAATGCTCCAACTTTTTGAATTTTTATCCAAAATGGCTGGCCAACGAACTTGACCTTCATTTTAAGACACTGAAAGAGTATACTAAAGGACAATCCAATCTGTTAATTCTTTCGAAAGTTATCGTACTCACAAACTAAAAATCTACACACACACACACACACACACACACACAAGTAAAAACCTGTTTTTCGGGTTCAGGGGGTCCCAAAACGTGGACATTTGACAAAAACTGGGGGTGTCAAATTTTACACAAATCTAATACCTTCTCTGATGAGAATGTAAAAATTGATTTTCTACCAAAAAAAAGACGAATTTTCACAAAATATAAAATTTTTTAACCAAATATAAATTTTCTACTAAATGGTTGAATTTTAGAATCCAAAGTACGAATTTTCCACAAAACAGTGGAATTTTAAATAAATCTTTTGAATTTTTAGCGAAATATATAAAATTTTTCGCTGAAAAATATTAATTTTTAACAAAAAAAGCAAACAAATTTTGAATTAAAATTATGAATCAACCAAAAAGTTGAGCTTTTAAGAAAGATAGTGTGACGTTGCAAAATTTTGCAAGTCACAAACTTGGTTTTTATAAACTTAAATTCATTTAATTGTGTTATTTAGCTCTGGAGGTTGCACATTTCTCAGATTGGATATGGTCAATTTTAGTTTCTTTGTGGTGGTGACAAAATCCAGTTTCCTAAAAAAGGTTTTTTTCAACATATTTTAATGTCAATATATCTAACATGATGTCCCGAAAAATTGTCTGTGTGTGTCTGTGTCTGTGTGTGTGTGTGTGTGTGTGTGTGTGTGTGT
>CAJFCO010018175.1:33464-71032 GCA_904066015.1 Synergus gifuensis
GAGGGGGGGGTCAAATTTTACACAAATCTAAAATCTTCTCTGACGAGAATGTAAAAATATTTTTTTTTGCAAAATTTATTAATAATAAAAATTGAATGTTACAACATGATTAACATTTTTCTCATGGACAACGAAACGGATTTGACGATTCTTACGTTGAAGTTTCTATTTAAAAACGTACATTCTAGAAACGTTTCTTCTGAATATAAAAGTGAAATACCATTGTAAGAGTTACAATTTGAAATAGTAAAACTTACTAAATTCCAGTAAAAATTCGTTCAGAGCGCAAGTTGACTATTTTAAATGGTACATCCAGCTATTTTCTTTTTTCTGTGCATTGAATTTGTTTTAAAAATATCAATTGTTTATAAACAAATAAATTATAATAGAAGGGCATGACAAAAATTCATTTAAGAGTATAAAAATACAATTTGTTTATAAATAATTGATATTTTTAAAACAAATGACTTTTGATTTATGGGGTAATTTGATATATACAAAAAATTCAAACTCGAATAAAAAAAAATGGTAAGCAGAAAATTCCAAAAATTTTGGATTTCGACTAGTCTCGATCAATATTTTGGCACTGCACACTTTTTTTGTGCGGATCGGCGGAAGAAAGCGGATTGGATTAATAGTATATTACGTGACAAGAGGCGAATGGCGACAATTTCACGAGTGTGAAGTTAGCTGCCCGAGCGTAGCGAGGCAGATATGAAAAATAAATTTACAATACAATTTTTTAAAACATAAATTATAATAAATTATTTATTTTACTGTTTATTTAATTGTTGTGCACATCATTGCATAATGATAATATTAATTATTGCTTTATTAATTATTAAATTAATAAATTAATAATCTATACAATTTTATACATTTAAAAAAAAAAAAATGTTTTACGGTTTTTAAAATTTTTTTTACATGGCCTTAAAATCTAAAGTAAAAAAGGACATTTTTTCCGTTGCTCCAACAGCCTTAAGGGATTTTAATGTTCCTCATGAAATGAAAAATAATTTCAAGTAATACTTTTTATTTTTAAAAGGGAATTTTAAGTGATTTCTAAATATTTCCAGATGTTTTAAGGTATTTTAAAGAATTTTAAGAGATTTTAACGGATTTTAAATGTCGCCGTTAAATGTTAAGATACTTGAAGAGATTCTTGGGAGTTTAAATTTTCAAGAAATTTAATGGATTTTAAAGTTTGTCATGGAATTTTAGTGATTTCGAGGAGTTTTAAAAGAATTAGTGGAACTTTAAGGAATTTTGTGGAATATTAAGAAATTTTAAGGGATTTCAGGAGGTTCTTATGAATATTAAAGATTTTTACGAATTCTATGTGACGTTAAGGAATTATAAAATATTTTAGAGATTTTTAAAAGATTCTGTATCATTTTAAGGAATTTTAAAATATTCCAAAAAGTTTCAAAAGATTTAGAATGATATTATACGAAATTGAAAAATTTCAAAACTTCTTCGCATTTGTAATACTTTTCTATCAGAGTAAGTCTAAAAGTCAAAGAAAAAGAAAAATTGAATCTAGAGGCCACCCTGTTTTTCTTTTCAATTGAAACACATCAATGTATCATGAATTTCTATTTTGCAGCTTGCAATGCTAGGTGGAATTGGCTCTGCGGTTGAAGTGGAACAGAACTTCCTTGATAGAAAATTAATAGCATTAACTGCTTATTACGGAGAGCTCCCTCGAGATTGCTGACACGAAGTACGCCAAATAGGAAAGTCTGCTTCAATTTGTAAAGTTAAATGGCCATTCCACTCTTCTATTCACTAAATGTATATAATCAACTTTCCAAAATATTCCTAAGTTGTGTCATTTAAATGCAGATTACATAAACATTAAACATCATTATTGCTTTCCAAAATATAGTTCTTTTATTCACATCTACCTAAACCTGGTTAAGAAGTTCATTTTTTTTAAATTTGTGCACGCCTGGAAAAACAGTTATTAAGAGCATGTGGTAATTACCACAAGAGCAAATTTAGTTTCGCCAAAATCACGCTTGCAATAATAAATACTTTTTGCTAAAACTAGGCCATTATGATCGTTTAATAAAACTATTATATTAAAATGAAAGAATAATAAAAAAGAATAACGAAGAATGGAAAGAATTAATTTTAGAAAGGCAGCATAGAATGACATGAAACATTAAAAGTGAATTATTGACTCGATTTATGATAAAGCACTTATGTTTATAGGGCTCATTACAAATGAAAGGTAATTTTCATGTCCCCCTGTCAAAAAACATATTTTTAGTTTTTTTTTTTTTTTTTTTTTTGCAACTTTTGTGATTATTATATTAAAATGAAGTATTATCTACTAATATTCAAACTTATGAATATTGAAAATCAATTTAGAACTGAATGTCAAACCTAAAAGCAGGCAAAATGTCCACTACTGTCCCTGTCCCCAGGGCACTTACGATATGTTACTTGTAATCTATTTTCAATTTTTCTTCAGTTATACTATACAAAAAAAAATTTTTATTAAAATATAAGCCTAGTAATTTGATATTCATTAATTATTTTTAGCAGATTATTATTATATTTACCCCAAAAAAATAATGAAGCTAAAATTATGATCAGAACCCAGATAACAATATGCGCGCACGGTGCCTCGCACGGTGCAGGCACGAGTGCAGATAAATCGTCACGCGTGTCACGCAGATTACCACACAGATGTGTCCGCCTATGCGTAACATGTGAGTCGCACGCGTGATGGTGAAATGCATCCCTTCTATAACTAGCATAAAATATTGAAAATCATTATCAATTTTATAATAATAATAAATTTTCTATATAAATAAGAACACAATTTTATTAAAATACAAATTGGTACATATTTTTTTTAACCCGTACTGTAAACGTTTAGTTTCATAGTTTTTGCCGTATATATGAAATACTATCTATACATTTTTGTTTTTTTCACAAGGTTTTAAACAAAAATTAACACTGTTTTATGAGGAAAATAAATATAATAAATATTAACAAAACATAAAATCGCCAATAATATAATAAACTTTATAAATAATGATCAGTTTTTTACAAGATTCTTTCTTAAGTTTTTGCGGAATCTTTGTTTAGTACAGCGTAAAATCTTCATATTTTCTTTAAATTCCTGTATATCCCACAGTCCTCTAAAATGGGAACAGTTTTTGGTTGCCTCTGAAAGTGAAATACAGGATTGTAGTTTAAATTTTCATTTCACGAAGAAAATTGTTGTAGAAAGTTATATGAGTATGTACTTGAATTATCAAAATTTTTGATTAAAGTTGATATTTTTTTAAACTAGATTTTATGACTCTCATGAAACTTCTCCCACGGTTTTCGTAAAAGGACGAAAAGTACTGTCAGATTTAGAAAGAAAAAGAGAATTATAAATATCGATTTTATAAATTATACATTCATCTATATTATTTACATTATCTATCTATAAATATCTATTTCAAAAGTTTAAAAAAATGTGACATTTTAAAGAAAATTTGAACAATTTTTGAAAATAAACGTTATTAGTTTTTAAAATTCAATTTCTCCTCGTTTTAAATCCTATTCTAAATGAATACAATAAAGTACATACACGCGCGTTTGATTATATAAAGAATTATTTCATTTTCAACGTTCTTAGCACAATTAAGTTTTTAAATATATCACGACTATTTAAAGTAGAAAAAAGTTAAAAGTGTTTTAAGAAATAATTTTTTAATTTTATTTCTGTAAATTATAATATTTTTAAAATTGTCATTTTGACTTTAAATTTGTTATGTTTTAAATGTTTTGATATTTAAATTAAAAGATTAGAATTCAGAATAGTTTGGATTGAATGATTTAATTTATCAATATGTATTGGCATATATCTTTCCTTTCCATTCTTTTCAAAATTATATAATTTATATACTCTAGCACTTTTGAGTATTTTCAGGGTCGAGCACCACCTCTGACTTTATTTTATTTTACTTTAGCTAATTTGCATTTTATAAAAATTGAAGCCTTTCATCAGCCCCCCGGCACTCAAATCTAAAAATGGGCAAACATTTGACCGTAGAGGGAACGATTTGACTGGCCTGCGCGTTAGTACTTCACTTTCCTGAGCGTAGCGCTGATTACACTGGAAAACAAAATATGACCTATGTCGGGTTGGGACGAGATATATCATTTCCATGGTAGTTTTCTGTGCTGAATCCAAATCTGACCTCCCTTTTTTTCGTTGATCTCAAATTTCTGAGTTTTTTTGAGTTAAAAATTTTTTCGAAAAATCACAAATCGTGTGATAAAAGGGTGAACAAAATTTTTTCACGAACAGCGATACATGCTTTCGATGCGTTTTTTAACGCAGAATCCATTGGTGTTTTTGTTTTTCGAATATCTCATACAGTTTTTGAGATATTTTTAAAAAACACGAAAAAAAAGAATTTACAAAAATCCTTATATTTAAGTGAATAAATTTTATTTTTTAGTCTCAGGTCTCATTCTCTTCGCTTTTGATGCAGAAAAAATTCAAAAAAAGTTTACAGTTCCAGCTGTAACGGTTCGGAAGTTACATGACAGAGAACTTGTCTCTTTCTATAGAGTTCCCAATTTGACGGTTTACGAGTACTCGAGACGAATCATTGTACTTTTTCTAATATCTCATTGCAGTAATGTCTTTAATATTTGCAATAAGAATAATAATAATAATTAACAAATTTTTTAAATATATTTATAAGCTGCTACTTATACTCCCTAGAAACTTTTTCTTTTGCATGCTCCAAATTTCTTGGGGAACATAAAATCCAGAAACTACAGACACCTGATAAACACTATGCTGCAGAACTTCAAGGAAATGAAAGTGAACACTGAACATGTCACTAAAGATTCACATTCTTCACTCGCACTTGGACTTCTTTCCATAAAATTTAGGGGCAGTCAGTGATGAACACGGGAAACGGTTTCATCAAGAAATCGCTGAAATCGAAAAGAGATACCAAGGTAACTGGAGTGTGAACGCTTTAGCAGACTACTGCTGGAGGCTCATGACTGATGAACCAAATGCTCATCACTGTCGAGCATGCAAAAGAAAAAGATTCTAGGGAGTATAAGTAGCAGCTTATAAATATATTTGTAAAATTTTTTAATTATTATTATTATTCTTATTGCAAATATTAAAGACATTACTGCAATGAGATATTAGAAAAAGTACAATGATTCGTCTCGAGTACTTGTAAACCGTCAAATTGGGAACTCTATAGAAAGAGACAAGTTCTCTGTCATGTAACTTCCGAACAGTTACAGCTGGAACTGTAAACTTTTTTAAAATTTTTTCTGCATCAAAAAACGATGAGAATGAGACCTGAGAGACTAAAAAATAAAATTTATTCACTTAAATATAAGGATTTTTGTAAAATCATTTTATTTCGTGTTTTTTTTTGGTTTTTTAAAAATATCTCAAAAACTATATGAGATATCCGAAAAACAAAAATACCAATGGATTCTGCGTTAAAAAGCGCATCGAAAGCATGTATCGCTGTTCGTGAAAAAAATTTTTTCACCCTTTTATCACACGATTTGGATTCAGCACAGAAAACTACCATGGAAATGATATATCTCGTCCCTACCCGACATAGGTCATATTTTGTTGTCCAGTGTTACCTATAAGGCCGACTTTCTTTAAAATACATGGAAAAAATGCAAATATTTATGTTTTTTTAAAATCTGAACCGCTTTTTCGTGTTTTTTAATGGAAAAATGAAGTTTTTGGCATATACTAGTACAAAATATATAACGAAAAAAGTGAAATATAATATATTAAGTTTCTAAGTGAGTAAATGTGTGAAAGCAATACGAAAAAATTTTCCAAGATAATAATAGATTTAATACAATAAATTTAAACAAAGTAATAACAATAAAAATGTTATTAATTAAATAATTAATTAATTTGGGAACTTTAGTGTCACGATTTTAAATTAAAATTAAAAGGTTTTTTACGTCGTAAAAATTCGTGTATTAATTTAATATTAAAACATTTTATTTTAAAATAAGAGAATGATGACATGGAAAGATTTTTGATTAGAGAAAAAATGATTATATATATTTTTTAAATATTTAAGAAACTAGAACATCACAGCGCGCTTCGCGCGCCTATATAATTACTTCACGTTACTCACTTGTAACAATCCCACGTGACCATCTCTCAACCAATCAGATCACGAATAAAATGCGGACACTCGACAGTTCATGTCTTTTTTAAGAAAGGATATGCAAAGTTATAAATAATTCATCGAAAAAACATTAAACATGGTGAAGTGTTTAGCAGTGAACTGTGATTCTTGTTACAAAAAGAAAGCTCTAAGCTAAAGAAGATGTCAAAACTTTATTCTACATAAAATTACAGGATTACAGCATACATTTTGTATTAAGGGTGTTGGAGCCAAGTTCTAATCAAAAAATTCGATTTCTTCATTTTACTCAACAAATATTAAATTTTTAATTTTTTTCTCTCTGTAGAATTAATCAACTTTTAACTAAAATTATGCGTACAGAGCGAGAAAATATCGAATCCAAGTATTTTTTAAATAAAATGAAAATATTCAATTTTAAAGTTAGATTTTGAATTCTTCGTTTTATGCAAAAATTATCAAAATTAAATATTTTTTCGCCCTGTATGCTGTCTTATATTTAAAAAAAGATTAGTGCTACAGAGCGAAATAGTATATTATGCACCAAGGGAGGGAAGTAGGCGTTTTTTGTCGAGCGCGACCTACGATTCGTGCTGCAAACGTCGCGCTCGACAAAAATACCTCCCTCCCGTGGTGCATATGTTATTTTCTTCAATAAATGTCCAAAAAAAATGCAAGTTTTCGTTCATACCAGTGGGGTCCAGGGGCAGAGCCCCATCGGGGGGTTCGGGGGGTGGAGCCCCCCGAAAGGAAAAAAAGACCACCTCAAAAGAATTAAACTAGCTGTGAAGTTGTATCAACTTTTGTGCTCATTCAATGAGCACTTTGCTTCCTGTAAGCAAATATGATTTGCTTCCTCATAGAGGAAGCATTAATTATTCTTTACATCAACATTAAATTTTGATTATTTGAGAAGTTATATTCGAAAAATTCATTTTCAAAAATTACAATAAAGCACAATTTTCTTATTTTTCAATGAAATGTATTAATCTTATAGGTCAATCGATTCGTCTCGACGCAAGGTACCTTTATTTTCCTTACGTCAGCTACGAATTTTGTATATTAGAGAAGTTATAGTTGAAAAACAAATTTGTCAAAACTAAATAGATCAATAATTTTGTTATTTTTCAATGAAATGAAATAATATTATAGACCAATCGATTCGTCTCGATGCAAGGAACATTTATTTTCCTTATGTCAAGTCAAAACTTTTATTATTAGAAAAGTTATAGTCGAAAAATTAATTTTTTAAAATACAATTAACCATAACATCCTTATTTTTCATGAAATGCATTAATCTTATAGGTCAATCGATTCGTCTCGACGTAAGGAATCTTTATTTTCCTTAGGTCAGCTTCGAATTTTAAATATTAGAGAAGTTATAGTTGAAAAAATAATTTTTTTTAATTAAATAAAACCATAACTTTGTAATTTTTCAATGAAATGAAATAATATTATAGACCAATCGATTCGTCTCGTTGCAAGGAACATTTATTTTCCTTACATCAAGTCAAAATTTTGATTATTTGAAAAGTTATAGTCGAAAAATTAATTTTTGAAAATACAATTAACCATAACTTTGTTATTTTTTAATGAAATGCATTAATAATATAGGTCAATCGATTCGTTTCGACACAAGGAATCTACGCTTTCCTTACATCATCTTTGAATTTTGATTATTTGAGAAGTTATAGTGAAAAAATGAATTTTAAGAAAATTATAAAAACTTATAAAATTAAATATTTTGTTAAACCATTGTAAGAAATTCAACTAGGTGTATAATGAAATAACTATGCAAAATTTCATCAATTTATCTCTACGCGTTTTCAAGAAATTGCTGGATCGTGACATACATCTGTACGCACACACACACACACACATCAGGACAATTTTTCAGGACATCATGTTAGATATATTGACATTAAAATATGTTGAAAGAAACCTTATTTAGGAAACTGGATTTTGTCACCACCACAAAGCTTCCTCTATGAGGAAGCAAAAAGTATTAAAGACAGAAACATTTGGTTATATAATAGTACAGTAATATATAGTAATACAGAAACAGCTGGTCATACGTCGGAACTCATCTTTTAACTCTCCTAGCCTATGATTTCTTACTACTTACGACGCTGCTTACTCGAACAATTATTTTGAGGTTACACTTCCATGAAAACAGAAAACCATATGGCATATTGAAACGCCGTGACGAAGTGCCAATATTCTCCGCTAGAGGCAGCACGATCGAACTTTATTTCCCTCTTCTGAGTCTTTTTTGCCCTGTTCTGAATCTTTTTTTACCTATGACGCGGTTTTTTTACCCTGTTATTAGATTTTTTTTTCCCTGTTGTGTTCATCGGTCTGAAAACAGCAACGTCCAGCCCGCTTTACACGTTAGAAAACGTGCGTTTTTTGGACATGTGTTGAAGAAAAAATATTTATCTATAATTTTCGTTGAGTAAAATGGAGAATGGAATTTTGAGCTTAAGACTTGGGTCCAACGCTCTTAAGTTGTTGAAAATTTAACTTAAATTCATACAACGCTTCCAATTCAAAACAATGTCGTTTTTGAAAAGTTGACCAAAGAAAAGAAATTCTTTTACGTGCTGTGAGTTGTTTCCTACTTTGTCTTACCCTGTTTTCTAAATACTTAAAAATTAGTTTATGTATATCTTACATTCACTGAATTTTAAAGCCTCGTTTACGCTTCCAAAAAAAGCTACTGCATAGTTTCTATATTTTTTAAAGTATGTCATTATATATTTATATGCAAGTATTTTTAGGTAATTTTCATGGTGACATATAAAAAAACATACCTTTGCTTATTAAGCAGGCAGCTGATAATTTACATCATATTGTAAATTACAATGCATGAATATTTTACTATTAGTAAAAATTTTTCCCAGCATTAAATTCTCCCATTAAATTCGCCCATCAACGTTATTTTCTTGTACATAAATATAACATATTATTCTGATATTATTACTGTTTTACAGAAAGTTATAATTTTTATGTTATTAATAATATAAATGTTGAAATTCTCGTTGCATTCATTTTATTTATTGAAATTTTATATTACATAAAGATTCATAAGAATTATACTTTTTTAATTTAAAAATTGCCTTTTTATTAATCTCATATACATACCTCTTGATTATTGCGGAAATATATTTTTTGGTGCACATTCTTTGCGAGCACTTTATTTGCTTCCTCATAGAGGAAGTATTAACGATTTTCTTAAATATTAAAAAAAATATATATAATCATTTTTTCTCTAATCAAAAATCTTTCCATGTCATTATTCTCTTATTTTAAAATAAAATGTTTTAATATTAAATTAATACATGAATTTTTACGACGCAAATAACCTTTTAATTTTAATTTAAAATCGTGACACTAAAGTTCCCAAATTAATTAATTATTTAATTAATAACATTTTTATTGTTATTACTTTGTTTAAATTTATTGTATTAAATCTATTATTTTATCTTGGAAAAATTTTTCGTATTGCTTTCACACATTTACTCACTTAGAAACTTAATATATTATATTTCACTTTTTTCGTTATATATTTTGTACTAGTATATGCCAAAAACTTCATTTTTCCATTAAGAAAACACGAAAAAGCAGTTCAGATTTTAAAAAAACATAAATATATGCATTTTTGCCATGTATTTTAAAGAAAGTCGGCCCCTATAGGTAATCAGCGCCACGATTTCGCCTGGTGGCTGTGATCCATCTTTCAGCCAACTTTTATAATACAGGCCTCTATGAAAGTGCCAGGGGGCTGCCTTTCATCATTGTTCCTAACTTAGCTTTTATTTTTCTATGTTATTTCAAATAAAATGTGTATTTATATTATATTTTTCTTTACTTACCACTTTTTTTAACCCAATTCATGGCACACAAACATTAAAAAGCTCAAATATATTATAATCTGGGTCCATTATCACTAAATAAAGGATGGGGAAAGGGAACTGCCCGGGGAGGAGTCGAAATCACAACACCTCATTTTAACTATAATAAAGAGTATGGTTTATTTACCTCTTACTACAAAAAGTTGGCTTCTGCCAAAAACGAACAATATCCGTGAGATCGCTGAAGGGCTCAGAACTTTAATCGCGAATTTGACAACTTAGCTGGGCGACACAATAGATCAGCTGACTGAATTGCGAAACGTCCGTTCACTACGCTAACCAAAGCAAGAGAGAGCGAGGTGGCCGACCGACGACTCACAGCACCGCTGCTCGTCGGCTCGTGCCTCCGCCCCTACACCTGAACGCAGGCAACTTAAGTAACATCCATGTTACACCTCCCCCTCCATGTGGGAGTTTGGGTCCATGACCGAAACTTTCCTTAACAACACTAACTACGTTTTCAAGTCCAAAATCTCTATTTCCCTTAAAGGGCTTCTAACATCCCATCTACTCTCGATTAATTTTTACTTCAACCTTAAATACTTCTTGGAATTCTACATTTACTTTTTCCAAATTTGCTCTAATATATTTGCTTTTATCATGGCTAGGACTCGTTAGATTTTGGCTGTGTCTATAGGATCTATCGTTACAAAAACTGTCGTAGAAAATATATACAATTCTTTAGGTATTAGCTTTTTACAAAATTGGCAATTTTTTGCCCCTACACTAACTGTTAGTTTCGCTGATTCTTCTTTTTCTTTTATCTCCATCCTTGGTTCTTTCTATCCTTTTCCAACCTTGGTTCTTTTTATCCTTCGCCAATCTTGGTTTTTTTCTATCTTTTTCCAACCTTGGTTCCTTTCTTATTCTGTAACATTTAAAAAAAAAACAAAACAAAAATTGATTGGGTCGGGAGTCCGAGTAATTCAGTCAATTTTATCTGTTCCTTTCTTCCATTTGTTCAATGTTAGAGTGGAGTTGGAGAAACTTTTGAGTAAACAACCCCTTTGGGTCAATTTGTCTTTTAGAGCCACAACTCTTGCTGAGCTTCTCTGACTCTCCTGGCCCTTTTTAGCAACCTGCTCCTCTTAAACTCGGCTTTCCCGCCTTCGCCTTCCTAACCACTGCCAGGCCTTGCAGTTGTTCAAATGCTCTAGGAGCATTTGAACAACTGCAATTACGGTTGGACAACCGTTGAACCTCCGCTCGCACCTTGCGGCACAGGTTGCACTATTAGTGTTATCCATCTGGAAAAAATAGCTAGTTTTTTCCGTCTTGGTTGGAGTGTTTCAAGTCTTGGGTTTTTTCTTTGGGGTCAGAGTCAGAGTTTCGTATTGGAAGCTGTTGAAGTATCGAGTTGGAGTTTCTGCTTCTACTTTAATTTAATATTCTTTCTTTCATACTCCTAGTTTTTGTTCCTCAACCCTACTTTAGGTTGGCTATATGTTCTAAACTTCTGACAATCTTTACAGTTTCTCACGTGATAAATTATTTCCGAGCAATTACCTTTCCAACCGTAATTCTCTGACCCTTTCACGTGATCTTTACTGGATCCTAGGCGTCTTAACTGTACATTGTCCTGATCTTCTCTAGAACCCTGTCCTTTCCCATTTTTGTTAATCTTTCCAGAATTAACCTGCCCTTGGGGATCTCTTATCCGTCAATTCTCAAATACTTTCGGTTTTTCAAAAACCTGACCTACTCTGGTCTTACGCCAGTTGTCAAATCTTCCGGTTTTTTATAACTTTGACCTATCCTGATACTAAGCCATTTGGCTTTTTCCCTAACGGAGTTAACGTCCGATCTCCACTTGTTACCTTTGGAAATCACCATGTTTCTTGAATTTTCTGTAATCTTATTTTTCACTAACACTTCCCGTGCTAAACCTTTATTATTTTTCTTTAACACTTCCCGTTTTAATTCTATACGGTTTCTATTTCCGTCCTGATCATAAATTTTCCTATTTCTCTTTCCTATTCCAAAATTAAATTTTCTCCAATTACTTGTCTTATCTATTTTGGTTACCTTTTTAACCCTTTCTTTTTCCTTTTTCCTTGTTCAACAATCTGTAGCCTCTTTTCCCTGCTCTCAAATCTTTTCTTGCTACGATCCTCTTTTTGAGTAATTTTACCTAAGCACTGAAATTTGTTGCTGAGTGAAATCTGGAGCGAACTCGGGATGAATTTTTTGGGATTTGATTTGGGAGTTTGGGCTCTCTCCGAAATCACTGATAGGTTCGAGGCTTCTTTCAGCCTGTATTCTCCACACTTCACCTTCGCACCAATCCTGGCATCATTTCGCGTTTTTTGACCCCCTTTAAGGATAACCTTCCTGTCGAAACTAGATTTCTTAACCTCCATATTATTTTTACTTTTTAATATTTTAGAGTTTCCCGCTACGGGTTTCTTCTGTCCTAAATCTGTCTTTTTAGAACCCTTATGCCCTTTTGACTCGACCTTAAAATATTTCCATATAGGTTGTGGGAGAGAATCAAGATGTAACTCCATCTTATATTTTGTAAAAGGTGTGCTTGGTAACCACCAAGTCTCACTATTGTAGTCCAATGTCATTTTAAGGGCTCTTAACGCATCAGTCCCTAAAATACCTACTGATTCTAGATCTGGAACTAACCTGACCAAAACTCTCTTGGTTTCCTTGCCAACGAATAATGGGATTGAAACCTGGCCTGTTATCCGCATTATTTTCTCGTTGGCCACTGCCGCCAAGCTACGCGCTGTGGGTTCTGCTACCTTAATTCCTAATTTCGAGACTTTTTCTATCATTGCTTTCCCTATGTACGGATGTGTTTCCCCGGTGTCAATTAACATTTGGAAAAGCTCACTCTCGAAATCAACTGTTAGACGAAACCGTGTTTCTTCCAACTGAACGCTATCCGCATTTAGAAATTCTTGTCTTTCATTTACCCGTTTGTTCCCTCTCTCGGTTATACTATCTAACCCTTTATTATTAATCCGCGAAGTATCCTCTATTCCGGAACATACTGACTGACTACTATTACTGTCAGTTATAACCTCACTTTCCATGACCGAAAATGCATCATCGAATCTACCTTCGCTCGTATATTTTCCTCTAAATCCTAATGAGATTTCTTCTTTCTCTTCCCTATCTGTACTAAATTCTTGTTTTACCGACGACCTTCCCCATCTCTCGGTTAGAGAATTTATTCGCATTTCAAAATCTATCTCTCGCTCCATTACTTTCGGCGAATTCGAAACATAATCCCGTGAAATTCCACTATCACTTTCGCTAACATCCATAAAATCCGAATGCACTGACTGCCTACAATCTGTTTCGGTTATTCCATCTGAATCCTCAACCTTTTCGTGGTTTTTTAACCTAACCTCCAATTTTTCTTGCCTATGCCGCCACACATGGTAATCGATTATGTCACTGAGCGTTTCGAGCTCTTGACACGAGAACTCACTTTTTCTATGCATAAAATTTTTGCACACTTGCACTAACTGAACATTCTGCAACTACACTGTATCGGTTTTGAACGACTCTAATATGCGCTCGTAATCTTCTCTCATCGTCGGCAACTGTAATCTCTCTTCACGCGAGGCGACCCGTCTCGGTTTGCAGCTGCGACTTTCCCCATAAACATGAGGTATCTATTATACCATTTCATGTGAAGGGAGCTAACCTCTTCTTTTCGCATTATTATCTCAGTCTGAGTTAGAGTTCTTGTTTGAGTCTGCGTCTGAGTTCGAGTTTGAGTCGGCGTCTCAGTTCGAATTAGAGTACCTGTCAAACGAGCTTCTCTACGCTCATCAGTTTCCGCCATTTTGTTCTTCCCCTTACCGGACCTAAGAACCATTTCCCCTGATGCCATTCTAAACTGGACTCACGACATTTACTTGATTCAATTTTATTTGCAACCCGGTAGGCAAAATTTTCTAAAATTTTATTCTCGAATATTATTTCGACACTCAGGTAACTGAATTTTCGGTCGAAATTGTCGAGGGACGTTTATTTTTAGAGATACCGCTCGGACTAGGCTATGAGTCACCCGCTTTGACCCTTTAAAACGTGCTTCGCAGTCACCCTTCAGTTCGACCTGTCACGAACTTTATTTTGCAATTCAATATTTCTGAATTTTCTCCTAACCGTAATTTCTTTCGTGGCACTTTTTCTCACTTTCCCCGAATTTTTCTACTCGGTTTTCTTTTTTCTTTAGAAATTTTATACCTTCTTCCGGTTTTCCTACTTGCTTTTCACTTCTTTAATCGCGATTTTCTATCACTATTCTTCTGTTCGAACACGGTTTTGGATATTCCTCTATCACTATTAACCGATTTTTCTATTTCGAATTTTCACTTTCCTACCCGAGCAATGCGAAACTATAATCCTTTTTGGTTACTATCACTTCTCTGAAAATCGAAAAGACATACCGCGGTACATAAATTCACTTCATTTCAATTTTTATTCCAAAACTGGTTTATTTTTCTCACTCCAACACTTTCAAACTCCTTTCTCCAAAAATGGTTTTCAAATTTTCACCCAAAACCTTCTACTCTTTTTCTTGTTGCTTTCTTCTCCTCCTGGCAGTTTTTAGGATTGTGGGTTATTTTTTATTAGGCGCCAAGTATAATCTAGGTCGATTATCACTAAATAAAGGATGGGAAAAGGGAACTGCCCGGGGAGGAGTCGAAATCACAACACCTCATTTTAACTATAATAAAGAGTATGGTTTATTTACCTCTTACTACAAAAAGGTGGCTTCTGCCAAAAACGAACAATATCCATGAGATCGCTGAAGGGCTCAGAACTTTAATCGCGAACTTGACAACTCAGCTGGGCGACACAAGAGATCAGCTGACTGAATTGCGAAACGTCCGTTCACTACGCTAACCAAAGCAAGAGAGAGCGAGGTGGCCGACCGACGATTCACAGCACAGCTGCTCGCCGGCTCGTGCCCCCGCCCCTACGCCTGAACGCAGGCAACCTAAGTAACAGCCATGTTACAATATATTATACGAATAATATATATCGTGCGAGTTGGTTGAAAAGAAAAGCACTGAAGCACTAGCGTACGTCACAACAACAGAAAAGACGCGGGTACGCTTATAACCTCACTAACGGCAACTTCGCGGGCAAAACAGACAACTTACCGGATGTCCGATGAACCGTGAAATGAATATATGACTGCGCATGTACAATAGAGCGCGCATTATCCGACTCGTATTATATATTATTCATTCGAAATAAGATAAATACAAATAAAATAAATAAAAATAATAAAATAAATAAATAAATAGAAAATATTATGATATATATTGCTAAGACTATATATATACGCTGACTACGATGAGTGATGGCTAAATGAGCCTCATTGTGCACGCACGCATTTACCAATCACTTTATCGCGAAATATGCTTGCCATTTTCATACGATATGGGTCGCAACGTGCGACTCGCACACGTGCTTGAAGCGTGCGTCGCACGATTGTTATCTGGGTAACGATCGATCCCCAGTATTCAAGTACAAAGTTCATAAGATATAATATGAGCCAAGAATTATTAATTCGTGTTTTTAGAATTTACCTGAGCCAAGGACTTATTGACATAAAACGGCACAATTACTTTATTTCTGGAGAAAAACAATCGTCTAGAACTAACTCTTCTGTATCATGAGATCTCAATAGACCTTTCGTGCCTGAATACTCGTCCTGAATTTCGTCCTGTATACTCTTCAGTTAAGAGTATACAGGACATGCGAGTTAGGTGCTCGATCTCCTACGATTGACCTCAAGAGTATTCATCATCTCATCAGACCACTGGGAGATATAAGTAGTGTGGCACTTAAACTATATGAAATTATTGTTCTTCAATTAAAGCGACAACCCTAGAAAGATATACTCTGCTTGGCAGATGGATCAGGTAGTTTCTTTTCTCTTATGAAAAAAATGTTCCTAAATGCAAATGTTATGTATAATACTTGGTTAACTCCTGAAATTGACAAGAGGTTAGGTGCTGATTTTAATTATCCACCTAGCGGATTAAATCTTGAGAATTTCGACATATTTAATGTATAATATCGAGATGTATTAACTCTAGGGTGTACTAACATCCTTGCTGACAAATTTATTGACAAAATGATGTCTTTAACCTTCGATCTGACACTTGACTTAGTGATTATAGATGCAGAATCATAGCTTGGGGTTATAAAAAAGGAAAGGACCTTAAACATGTTATAATACCTAAAATACATAAAGTAAACGACGGTAAAAACTCGATGCGACATTGGAAAGTTTCAAAGAAATGCGAAGTACAAAAAATCTTAGGAATGCGAGTTAAAGTACAGATGTTTTATTTATACTGAATTTTGTACGCATTCATTTACTCAAACATCCCGCCCACCTTGAAAGGTCTCCTTTCTAAATCAAATATACATTCAAAGTTCACTTAAATTTAAATTGAAATACATGTACATACCGTACCGATACTACTAACAAGAAATAAACATTGACATAATGTTGAAATTAATGGTTATGCATAAATCTTATAAATTAATCGCAGTCACTGATAACAGGCTCTTCAATGGACAAGACACATAGTTTAGAGACCGGTCGTTCTAACAAGGGGAGTTAGGTTGGTGTCCGACGCCGATTTTTTTGTAACTTTGCAGGTGAAAGAGGATCCCAGACTATAAAAAAAAAATAATTTTTTGGGCAATCGTTCATATTTAGGGGGTGAAATCACCCCTTCTATATTTTTGACTCTTTTACTGTTTTAAGGGGTATCATTGTATTTTCTTTCTTGTTTTTACACAAAATTGTTCTAATTGATTCTTTATTACAATAGTAGTTTGAGTTGCAAAAAAAATTACCCTCTAGAATATCATAATTCAGAAAATCTACCCCTAGAATGCTTCGCCATACGACATATATAGTTTAAGATTTTGGACTTTGTTGCTGCAAATATCTTGTTTTGATACTATATTCTATTATGGATCATCAGAGTTTTTCTAAATAACCCCTAAATTATATGCCACATACCCCTTTAATATTGTCAATAAATAAAAAATATATTTATTAATATACCATTTCTGTAAGTAATGGATTAAAATATATACTTATTTGGGTTGGACAATCAATATTATTATAATATAACTAATTTTTTGTTAATGATGACACTTGTTCTTCTATTAATAAATCTTTGTTATGTGAAAACTACCCCTCGAAAACTTTTTATGTTTTGTTTAGCAGGCGATTTTAATAATGATAGATATAACATAACTGTTTATAGAATTTTTATTTAGGTTCAGGCACATACATATTTCCATTGAAATTTTTACACATATACACATACCCTTTCGCAACTCTTATTGCTCAAGGCTTTCGAATTACAATATATCTTCTACGAAATAAAAAATCATTGTACCAAAAATAAATGAAAAGGAAAACAAACTAAATATAGCCTGTTTACAAGTTGAGTGTGTGATATGATAAATGCATTGTCATTTTGGCATTTGTAATAATAAGTGCGCACATATAAAATTATCAGGCATGTATATAAAGCGTCAGAAAAGAAAATTTGTTCAGTTACAAATTTGCACAAATTATTGTATAAAGTTTTACAACATAAAATGATAATCAATCCGTTAAATATAATATCGTTATTGACAATGACGTTCAATGCGAAAAAACTTGGCATTAAACCTTCTGAAATAACACCTGAGGAGGTAAATCTTCATGATGTAATAGAAGATATCATACGGAAAAATATGTTCGATTCCTCATTTATTATTGAGAATTCAGTTGACTTACAATTTGTCGATGGGGATAGTAAAATTGACATACAACCGATTGAAGATGAAGATCAAGAAGAAAACGATTATGGTGAAGTACCTAGTTGTTTATATGAAGAGGAGAGAGTCAATTTCGAATATAAAAAAGAAGCTGTTGAATTTTGGAATTCTGGGAAGAAAAAGCGTTTATCTTTTACAACCGTTCATCAAAGATTCAAGATGCTTCGTTCAGAGCGACAATTGATATAGATATAGATCTTCGAAGATGGGCTTTACAAAAGAAGCATGAATTGGACGTGCCATGGTTTAAAGCATCACGTTGGTGGGTATGGAAATTCAAGAAAGTGCATAACGTTGTTTCGCGAAAAATCACAAAATTTATATCTGTATCGTCTTTACATGAAACTAGAGATATAGAACAAGAATGCGATGTTTTTAAAAACAATGTAATATCAGAAATTGTAAGGTATGGGGAAAGCAACATTTTCAATTCCGATCAAAGTGGATTCAATTTGGAATTACACAGTGGAAGAACTTTGAGCTTTCAAGGAACAAAAACTGTGGAAAATATTCAATCGGTTCCCTCCACCACGCATAGCTATACAATTCAGCCAACCATATCTGCCGATGGAAGATTATTTTCACCACTTTTTGTAGTTTTCAAAGAACCGTCTGGACAATTTGGACCTAGAGTAAAAGAAGGACTTTTTAAGGCAAACAATATTTATTTGCAAGCCTTTAAATCTGGTAAACTTTCTTCAGATTTACTGCAAATGTGGCTTCAAGATGTATTTTTCCCTAACGTAGGAGAAAATTCTGTGTTATTGTTAGATTCATGGAGTGGCCAATGTGAACGAACCGTGCAAACTGCTATACCAGAATGTAAAATTCTTTCTCTAAAAACCATTCCAAAAGGCACAACTGGGAGATTTCAGTCCTTGGATGTGTTTGGCTTTAGGATCTGGAAGAATTTCGTACGAAAAATCTCTGATACTTCTATTCTTTTGAGGTCTGATATTAATTTGCATAATAGGAATAACATTATAAAATTACAGTCCCTAATACATAATCAATTGTCTTCACCTAGATTTATTGACGTATTCAAATATTCTTGGTATAAAAGCGGATATATAGAAAATAGACCTCCACGTTTTGACAACCCTGTAGACTTTTGTTTCAACAAAGATATGGAAACTTCTTATGATATTTGCGGTGATGTTGCAGTAGTAACATGTGCATGGTGCAAGAAGAAGTTGTGCCTAAAACACTTTTTCGGAGAATATCACTTCTGTGAAAACTTTGTGCCTTAAAAATCGATTGTTATTGTTTCATTTCATCTAATATTTTATTATTTAAAAAATAATTAGATTAAAATTAGAATTATAATTAGATTACAATTTTATGCGCCGTCTTAAAAATGTTGAAACCAAAACACACTCATCATATTACACATTTATTTTTTATTTCGGAGAAGATATATTGTAACTCGAAAGCCTTGAGCAATAAGGGTTGCGAAGGGGTATGTGTATATATGTACAAATTTCAATGGAGATATGTATGTGCCGGAACCTAAATAAAAATTCTAAAAAAAGTTATTTTATATCTATCATTATTAAAATCACCTGCTAAACAAAACATAAATAGTATTCGAAGGGTAGTTTTTACATAATAAGGATTTATTAATATAAGAACAAGTGCCATCATTAACAAAAAATTAGTTATAAAAATATTGATGGTTCAACCCAAATAAGTATATATTTTAATCCATTACTTACGGAAATTGTATATTAATAAATATATTTTTTATTTATTGACAATATTAAAGGGGTGTATGGCACATAATTTAGGGGTTATTTCGAATAACTCTGATGATCCATAATAGAATATAATATCAAGACAAGATATTTGCAGCAACAAGGTCCAAAATCTTAAACAATATATGTCGTATGGCGAAGCATTCTAGGGGTACATTTTCTGAATTATGATATTCTAGAGGGTAATTTTTTTTGTAAGTCAAGCTAGTATTGTAATAAAGAATCAATTAGAACAATTTTGTGTAAAAACAAGAAAGAAAATACAATGATACCTCTTAAAGCAGTAAAAGAGTCAAAAATATAGAAGGGGTGATTTCAACCCCTAAATATGAACGATTGCCCAAAAAATTATTTTTTTTCTTTATAGTCTGGGATCCTCTTTTCACCTGTAAAGTTACAAAAAAATCGGCGTCGGACACTAACCTAACTCCCCTTGTAAGTTAGAACCATGGACCTTTACAGTAGCGACTCGAATCACGTTGTCTTTACCTGGATGTAGTTCTGTGACCCGTCCGAGCTGCCACTTGAGAGGAGGAAGGTTATCCTCTTTTAAAAAAACTAAAGAACCTACTTGAATAGGATCTAGGTTTGTGCAGGACTATTTGTACCGCTGTTGAAGTTGATGCAAATATTCCTTCTTCTAGCGGTTCCAGAAGTGCTGTATCATTTGCTGCAGGTGCTGATATCGGTTCAGGCACTGTACTGGAAGGTGGCGCAAATCTGGTTGCGGTAAAGCTACCAGATGCTCCTCACTTTGGTGGATTATGGGAAAGCGCGGTCAAGTCGATAAAACAACATTTGAAGCGAATCATCGGCGAATCTAAACTCACTTTCGCAGAATTATATACAGTATACAGTGTTGACTCAAGTTGAAGCCTACTTAAATTCTCGCCCTCTATCCCCTTTGTCCGATGATCCCAATGATCTTGAACCTTTAACTCCTGCACATTTCCTTATTGGAGACTCACTGGTAGATTTACCGCAACCAGATTTGCGCCACCTTCCAGTACAGCGCCTGAACCGATATCAGAACCTGCAGCAAATGATACAGCACTTCTGGAACCGCTTTAAGAAGGAATATTTGCATCAACTTCAACAGCGGTACAAATGGTCCCGCACAAACCAAGATCCTATTAAAGTAGACTCTTTGGTTCTTTTAAAAGAGGATAACCTTCCTCCTCTCAAGTGGCAGCTCGGACGGGTCACAGAACTACATCCAGGTAAAGACAACGTGATACGAGTCGCTACTGTAAAGGTCCATGGTTCTAACTTAGAACGACCGGTCTCTAAACTATGTGTCTTGCCCATTGAAGAGCCTGTTATCAATGACTGTGATTAATTTATAAGATTTATGCATAACCATGAATTTCAGCATTATGACAATTTTTTTTTTTTTTTTTTTGTTAGTAGTGACGTTACGGTATGTACATGTATTTCAATTTAAATTTAAGTGAACTTTGAATGTATATTTGATTTAGAAAGGAGACCTTTCAAGGTGGGCAGGACGTTTGAGTAAATGAATGCGTACAAAATTCAGGATAAATAAAACATCTATACTTTAACTCGCATTCCTAAGATTTTTTGTACTTTGCATTTCTTTAAAACTTTTCAATGTCGCATCGAGTTTTTACCGTCGTTTACTTTATGTATTTTAGGTATTATAATATGTTTAAGGTTCTTTCCTTTTTTATAACCCTAAGCTAGGATTCATAGTCTGCGAAAACGTACCGATAGTGTCGTCTATCCTACTGCAATAAACCAAATAGCTTCGCGCATCTGGTTGAAATCTGCTCGGCCTTGAGCAGCCTTGATCAAATATACAGATACTGTCCAGGTTTGCCAGTGTTTTCAAAATTGTAAAATACCGTAATTTTCTATTTCTGGCAACATAGCAGACGAAAGGCTAAGGCTAAGGTCCAGCCCTTTAGTAGTCATAAGCAACAGTCTTGAACGATCCTTGAATGAACGTACAACAAATTTTCTCGACCTCGGGTCGTGTACTTGTTCTCCTTTTCTTTAACTATTGTACTTAATTTCAATCACTATTATATTGTAAACTATCTTAAAATAAATAAATTAATTTTAACCAGTATTTCTTTTTAATATAGCATCTTACCGTGCAAACAAATTAATAACCCTCTAAATATCAATTTTAATATTAAAAAACATTTTAAAAATTATTTATGCGACATTCAGAATAATAGTTTAAAACATATGTATATCAATCAAGTATCGATAAATAATACGTAGTCCTCTTATGGTCTTGATATTCAATATTATGTGGTGTGCAAATATTAACAAATCAATTCAACTCGTTTTTAATTTCTTTAAGAATCCATCAACATCTGAGTTGCATTACTTAGTTCTGGTTCTTCTAATACTTCTGGTATTTGTTGTACTTCTGGTAATTCTAGTAGTTCTGGTTCTGCAGGTATCGTTATACCTCCCGTGTCAATGTTTTCTTCCTCTTCTCTAGGTATTTTTAAAAAACAGTGCATGGTTTCCTCATCTTCTTGTTCTATTTGTGGTAGATTTCTTACTGATGTTTCCTGCGATGGTAAGGAACCTTCAAGATGTTTAGATGGAATTTGTATCGTAATTGTTTGCGAAGTACCATCTGCAGATGTAGAAGAAGACATCAAGTTAGCTTCTATCGTTTTTCCTACTTTAGAAAATGCACCTAAGCAACTATAAATTAACTGAGCAGCTGCTATATTGCCTTGAAAGACTTCGACGCTTTCTCCATCTGAGGACAATTAGAAAAATGTAAAATGAAAAATTCTAAAGAAACTTTAAATGATTTTGAAGAATTTGAGGGGATTTTAAGGGATTTTTAATCAGTTCAAAGAATTTGAAGAGATTTCAAACAATTGAGAAGAGTTTAAAGAAATAGGAAGGAAGAAATTTAGAAGGATTTTAAAAAAATTGTACAGGATTTCAAATAATTTTAAGGAATTACTAGGGACATGATCTGATTAGAAGGATACCTGAAACAGGAAATGAGTGAAGAGTTGAGTGGAATTTTTTTTTCAAAGTATTTACCTTTTTTTGAAGTGGTAGGTTTGAGACAACCTTTATCATGATCACTGACATGCTGTACATAACTTTCCTTTTTTACGGTTTTAAATGGACACAAATCACAGATAAACACACCCGACAGTAATGGATGTTTAGATCTTAAATGATTTTTGTAGCTATTACTTTGGATTGCAGAATATGGACAATGTGGACATTTATATGGTCTGACACCTGAAAAAAAAAACAGGCGGATGTTAAATAATATTTATAAAATTTTCATTCATTGTTTCTATTATTACTAATACAATACCGAATTCAAAATAATTTTAAAGAATTTAACAGCGTTCAAAAGAATTTTGAAAAACTCAGAGTGAATTCATCGGAACTTCAGGCCATCTATAATAATAATCTTTCTATTCTTTCATTCATTCATTCATTCACTTTGTCTACACTTTGAAGTTGGCTCCTATGTTTTCGCTCGCTTTTTGGTATTTCTTTGTTTTGAAATTTTTTTTTGACATTGGGACATGGTTATTACTGGTTATTATCAGTTTGACACATTTATTTATATTTATACATATAGAGTGGAGTTGTAAATAAATATACAGGGTGTCCGGGTACTCAAAATACATATTTATATTTTCGGATTCCTTGTGAAAAACTGAATCGAAAATTTTCAATAAAAAAATTTGATTATTTGCGCAATTAAGAAGTAATTAGCAATTAAAGATTAACCAATCAAAAAAATGCTTTAAACAGCCGAGAGTCCATGTGCCATCGCCGAGAGTGTGTAAGAATACAAGTTCAGATCGTATAATTCCCCGTCGTTTATTTTTGTAGGAGGCTTCGAATCTTTGGTGCAACTTCACACTTAAACGAGATTCGAAAATTAACAAACATTTTTTTCGTAGCAATAAAATTAGAAAACATTGCTCGACGAGTTAATTACCTTACTTGAAATGAATACGTTATTTGAATTCTGTAGAATCTTCCTGAATTCTTAGCATTCCGCAGAATTCTCTAAAGTTCTGTAGCAATTCCTTTTACTTTTTCTAATTACACTGAACCCATTTGAATACATTGGATTATTTTTAATGTCAAGAGTTTTAAATACTCTAAATTCTCAAGAATTCTCCGAATTCTGCCACAATCATTGCAGTAATACTAATTCTTTCACAATTAGTCTAGTTAGTCGACTGCCTGATCTTTATTGCGGGTATGCTTATGAGCTTAAAAAACATAGCTAAGTATTTAGAATTTAAAATTCTTTTAACATTTTTGAATCACTTTGGACACTTTTGAATACTTTTCATTATGCAATGTATTCAAAAGTCTCATAAATACTGTGAAATCCTCCGAATTCTCCAAATTCTGACACAATCATAGCAGTTATTCTAATTCTTTTTCACAATTAGTCTAGTTATTCGTTTGCTAAGCTAACAGTAAATGAAACATGTACATGTAAATTTAATCTTCCAGAATAGGGAAGAAATAGGGAGATAAGTATTAGACCCTAATTCATGTCCAACTTCTACATGCATTTAGCGACAATTACAATTTCCAGTAGAGATGGAGTAGAGATGGAGTTTAGTGTGCATATTGGACTTATTTTCTATTTTTCTACTTCTTTCATGAAGGCAAGAATGGAATAAGGCTGACTTAGGATTGAAATTTTGTGCAAGGCTTGTCCCATTTTTGAGTTCAAAATGAAACTAGCAAGGTCAAAATTATCTCCATATTTGCAGAAAATGCTTCACTTTTTCCATCTCAATATTCAACTAAAATTAGCTTGAAAAAGTGTGATAAAAATTTGCAATCTTGAGCAAGCCTTGTCCCATTCTTGCCTTCATAAAGGCAGTAGAAAGGTCGGAAACTAAGTCCAACTCTGCAGACTGAATAAACTCCATCTCTTCCTTATTTTAAAATTCGCCTTGAATATGCTTGATAAACTGTGCTAAAATAATATTTCTGGAATTTACCTATCATTTGAAGTGAGGTGTGAGTTTTTTATCATCTGACTCAGTTATGAATTTTTATTCTGACAAGCGCTGAAAATACAGAAAACCAGGCTAATTTGCGAAAAATTATTTTTTAAAAAGAATTTATTAACTTTTGCCGATCGTAGGATTCCCTGTTGTAGTTTTTATTAAAGTTAAACTCTCAAAGTGGTCCTTTGCAGTCTTACAATAATCATTTAATTTTAGCATTGGTCATGGCCAGGAGCAATGCTTGAGCCACTCTACGATCCATGCTAGTCCCATGCTTTACCAATGTTTTGGCCATTTTTGAATAATGCTTGTCCCACGCTTGAGCAACGCAACTTTTTTTCACGCTGACGTTTTCAAATAACCTAATTAGGCATTAATCTACTTGGACTCATTAAGGAATTTAAGAAAATTCTTCGTCAATCTCAGACTAACTTGAATGTCTTCCAAAACATAATTGTTGGATAAAAATTATTTTTTTATAATCTTTAGCACATGAGTGTAAAAGTGAGACATGTAGTGTCTAATTAGAGCGACTTGTGGGCTAATTAGCACATAAGCATGTCTAATTCTTTAAAGCATGTATGGAAAATTATAAGATAATTTTTTTAGCCACCAATTTTATGTTGGAAAAGAAGGTAGGTGATACGAATTTGACGAAGATTTTACGTCAAATTATTAATGAGTACAAGTTCATTAAGGCCTAATTAATTTATTTGAAAACGGTCATCATCAGAAAAACTTAATGGGGGGTGAGTTGGGCTTTAAAAATTATTTTCATAAAACTTCAAATGGCAATTAGCGATGCATGCCTGTAGAAGTTTGAAATGATTAATTTCTAATTAGTTCATGAGGCTCTCTAATTAAGCACTAATTTATATCTTACTCTTGCAGGCATGTATCGAAAATTATCATTTAAAATTTTCTGGAACACATTTTTTGTGGCCAACGCATCCCCTAATTAAATTTTGTTGATGATGAATTCGTAGCTAGATGATGATGACCAATTCGTAGATAGATGTGTAGAAAATTATAAACTCATTTTAATTGTCAGCATATTTATCGTGGAATACATCTCAGGTTTTCCATGTTGATGATGGTTTTTATTAAGTCCTTAATTAGCTCAAGTTGATTTATATCTATGAAATTAAACTGATAATATTTTAATATTATTAATAATAATAAAAATAATATTTAGTATTTTCAAATACTTATCTCCCTATTTCTTCCTTATTCTGGAAGATTAAATTTACAAGTACATATTTCATTTACTGTTAGCTTAGCAAACGTCTAACTAGACTAATTGTGAAAAAGGATTAGAATAATTGCTATGATTGTGTCAAAATTTGGAGAATTCGAAGGAATTCACAGTATTTATGAGACTTTTGAATAGATTGCATAATGAAAAGTATTCAAAAGTGTCCAAAGTGATTCAAAAATGTTAAAAGAATTTTAAAATCTAAATACTTAGCTATGTTTTTTAAGCTCGTAAGCATACCCGTAATAAAGATCAGGTAGTCGACTAACTGGACTAATTGTGAAAGAATTAGTAATACTGCAATGATTGTGGCAGAATTCGGAGAATTCTTGAGAATTTAGAGGAATTTAAAGTATTTAAAACTCTAGACATTAAAAATAATCCAATGCATTCAAATGGGTTCAATGTACTTCGAAAAAGTAGAAGGAATTGCTACAAAACTTTAGAGAATTCTGCGGAATGCTAAGAATTCAGGAAGATTCTACAGAATTCAAATAACGTATGCATTTCATAAGTAAGGTAATTAACTCGTCGAGCAATGTTTTCTAATTTTATTTCTACGGAAAAAATGCTTGTTAATTTTCGAATCTCGTTTAAGTGTGAAGTTGCACCAAAGATTCGAAGCCTCCTACAAAAATAAACGCCGGGGAATTATACGATCTGAACTTGTATTCTCACACACTCTCAGCGATGGCACATGGACTGTCGGCTGTTTAAAGCATTTTTTTTATTGGCTAATTTTTAATTGCTAATTACTTATTAATTATGCACTTAATCAAATTTTTTTATTGATCATTTTCGATTCAGTTTTTCACAAGGAATCAGAAAATATAAATATGTATTTTGAGTACCCGGACACCCTGTATAAGTTGGTGAAATTTCAACGACATTATTGGAATGTCTGATCGGATATACGAGTTTAAAGGTCGTATGTTTATATTTCTACTATTAATTAATATAATATAAAAATTTAAAAGTCAATAAAAAAATTCTAGGTTTTGAACTTAACCTTGTTTTTTACGTTTTATATCGGAAAAGTAAAAATGCTTTAACCCGATTTTTTTATCGTGAGTCGTTCCAGACTTTACGAATTTTTTAAAATAAATATCTGTAGTGTCGGGAAATGCTGTGTTTATCATCATTAAAAATAAAATATTTGTTTAATTCTATTGTTAATAATATAATCTTTTATATTCTATTGGAAAATTGGAAAAGCAAAAGTATTTTAAACATTATTTTTAATTTTAATATTTTAATATTTATTTTTATATTTTAATATTTTAAATCGTTTATCGTGGTTCGTTTCAGACCCACGAATTCTTTAGTAAATGTCTGTATTTTCGGGAAGTGCTGTGTTTATCATTAAAAATAAAATATTTATTTAATACTACTATTATTAGTAATATAAAAATTTAATATGGAAACAAAAATATTCTAGATTGTGAGCTTAACCTTGTTTTTTATATTCTAAGTAAAATATTTGTAAAAGTAAAAATATTTTAAACTAATTTGTTTATTGTTGTTCGTTCCAAACCCACGAATTTTTTAATAACTCAGCGAAAGCTTCAGATAAAATTCCAATTAGAGTCATGCAGTTCGAGGTATTCTGAGCCATTGCGAAATCTGTATCCAGTCTGTATCCGAGCGAATCTGAGTCATTTCGAGTTATTCGAGTAAAAAAAAAAAGGGATTGGCCGAGCTTCAATCTAGAATTGAAGACATGCGCCAAAAGAAAAGTTCTGAGCTCCGATCTTGAATCGAAGACTGAACTCGCAAGGGTCTAGAACCTTCCATTTTTTAACTGCGTCTGTCTTATTTGCAGACATAAAGGATCAGGAGAAAGAGAATTCCAACATGACGGAAGAGGAATTGGAATCCAGCCAGGAGTTTCGGGATGAAGTGGATCTCTTTTTAGGGACAAACCCGACGCAGGATTCTGAAGAAATTCTCCTTAGAGAGGATGTAGCCAAGCGTATCTCATCTTGGATCAAGTCGGGCATTAGCAAGGAAGAAAAAGAAAAGCTACTTGCTGCGACCCCTATGAAGGGTCAGATTAACCTTAAGGCTCCAACTATCAACGAGGAAATCGCTGTTGACCTCCAACCAAAGCCTTTAGCTAGAGATGAGTACGAAATTTTAATGAGTACTCATTTTAATGAGTACCAAAACTTAGCTGGTGCAGCCTTGTCTGCTGCTTCGTCGGTCCTAAGTGGGATTTTGGACGACGCCGATACACCTCTCGACAGAGACAGGGTTCTAAGGAGCTTGTCAGCATCTGTAAAACTCCTCTGTGAATTATCGTTTTCCTTATCACAGGCAAGAAAGACCTTTTTAATGTCAAGGTTTGATGAAAAAGCCCAAAAAATTTTAAAGAAGGTGGAATCTATTACTTGGCTTTTTGGCGACAATTTAAAAGCTGTGATTGAAACATCTAAGGCCGTGGCAAAACTTTCCAAGGATTTAAGGCCGTCCAACAGAGCCCCGCTAAAGTCAGTTAATGCGAATTCTTTAAACTGGAAAAGCTTCAACATCAGAAGGGAGGTGGGACGTGGGTGCTACAGGCCCAGTCAATCAAAAGCAACCACCTCCGAGAGTTACAAAACATCGAAGTACAGGACTCCGGGGAAGAAATACTACAGCCAATCACAGCCTCAGAGAAGCAAATAGAAAAGATTGCAGTAAAAGATAAGCTCAACTTCTGCAAGGTTAGGATTTTTCATAAGAAGTTGGCAACAAATTACCGAAGACCGTTTCGTCTTACAAACCATTTTAGGTTATAAATTGGTTTTCGAACATGAGCCTTTTCAAAGAAGAAAACCCCACACTTTAAGTCCTAATTAAGATTTAGACAGAGCTATTGATAAGCTAAAAATCTCTGGTGCTATCGAAGAATGCACTTCCACCAAGGGTCAATTCTTTTCCCCATATTTTCTTATACATAAACCAGATGGATCTCATAGGTTTATTTTAAATTTAAAAGAACTTAACGAGTTCATTAAAAAGGAACATTTTAAATTAGAGGACATCCGAACTGCAGTAAATTTAATTAGTAGACAGGATTACATGTGTCGCTTAGACCTCAAGGCTGCCTATTTAACAGTTCCTATGTTTGCAGACCATAGGAAGTACCTGAGGTTTGAATATAATAATAGTCTCTATCAATTTAACGCTTTACCCTTTGGGTTAACTGCTGCTCCATTTGTCTTCACTAAAATTGGAAAACCAATAGTTAATTGGTTAAGAAGACAGGATGTTAGAGTTGTCAAATATCTAGATGATTTTTTGATCTTTGGATCTTCCGAGGAAGAGTGTTTAAATAACACCAATTTGTCCATAGAAATCCTACTATTTTTAGGATTTCTAATCAATTGGGATAAAAGCGTTATAATTCCAGAAAGTTCGTGTAAATTCTTGGGCATGGTAATAAATTCTTTTGAAATAACATTAGAATTACCCCGGGATAAAAGAATCAAGATCAAGAAGATGATAGAGTTGTTTCTTAAAACCAAAAAAGTTAGAATTAAAAATTTAGCAAAATGTATAGGTGTCCTTGTAGCAGCCTGTCCAGCTATTGCATACGGCTGGTTATATTATAAAGAACTTGAGCTTGTGAAGAGAAAAGCCTTATATTTTTATCAAGATGACACAAATAAATGGAAAAATTTTTCTGAAGGGGCAGGTAAGGAACTAGAGTGGTGGAATTCGCAGATTTTAGTAGCCAAAAATAAAATCAGTTTTTGGAATAGTGCTGAAAGAGAGAAACACATAAATTTTCTTGAAATCAGGACAGCCTTTTTGGCCTTAAAATGTTTCGCTTCATCGGCCTTCAATAAACAAATTCTCTTAAGAATTGACAATATCACAGCACTAACCTATTTAAATAAAATGGGAGGCATCAAACATAAGGATTTAAATAAGATAACTAAAGAGGTGTGGGAATGGTGTAGGAGTAGAGAAATCTGGATTTTTGCGGAATATGTTGCTTCCAAGGATAATTTGGCTGATGAAGGCTCATGAATCTCTGATTTAGACACAGAATGGGAATTAGCAGGGTATGCTTTTCAAAAAATAGTCAATAGATTCGGCAACTCGTCAGTGGATTTATTTGCATCCAGAATTAACAATAAGTGTCATAAATATTGTTCTTGGGAAAGGGACCCTGAAGCTTATGCTATTAACTCTCTAACTATAAATTGGAAGTCAGATTTTTGGTACACCATCCCGCCTTTTTCCCTAATTACAAGGGTTGTAAAGAAAGTCAGAGATGAAGGCTCAACAGGGATCTCAGTTGTCCCATACTGGACATGTCAACCTTAGTTTCCGGAATTCCGTAGACTCCTCATCTCAGAAACAATAGAGTTTGGACTATCTTCTCATCTTTTACTTTCTCCTTACAGAAAAATCATCCACCCACTCGCTCGGAGCCTTATCCTGGTGTCAGGAATTGTGTTTATATCTAATATTTTATATCTAATAGTACATACAAGCAGTACAATACTGCCTTAAATTACTGGTGGAATTTTTGCCGTCAGCAATCACAGGATCCATTCTACGCAGAGGATAACGTTGTCCTTAAGTGCCTAACAAGGAAATTCGCTGAAGGAGCATTATATGGAACCCTAAATACTCTAAGATCAGGAATAGCTCTAATAAATAGCTGTGATACATTGCGGAGCTCTCTTCTAAGTCGTTTCTTCGGGGGAGTCTTCAAACTTCGATCTTCAGCACCTAAATATTATACAACCTGGGACGTAGGAATAGTCCTAAAAAATTAGAAGAATGGTCTCCAACTGAGGCTTTAGATTTACATAAGCTGTCATTAAAACTAGTCATGCTATTAGCATTAGGTTCAGCGTTTAGAGTTCAATCCTTATTCTTAATTAAGATAAATAATGTTATCTGTTTAGCAGGAGGCGTAGAGATCCGAATAACTGACTTGATAAAAACCTCTAGACCTGGTGCGAACCAACCCTTTGCCTTTTTTCCACTTTTTGATAATAGGAATCTCTGTGTCTCAAGGACTGTTTTATGTTACTTAGAACGGACTAAGGACCTCAGGGGAGAGGCCAATCAATTATTAATTTCCTTTAGAAGGCCACACAGAACAATAGGCTCCCAGACTATCAGCCGATGGATTAGATTTGGTTTAGAAAAGGAATACACAGCACATAGTACGAGACATGCATCTACTTCCAGGGCCCAATCGAGAAGACTAGATTTAAATATAATTAAGCAGGCAGCGGGTTGGTCTGAGGACTCAAAAGTTTTCGCACGCTTTTATAACAGACCAGTTAAAAATTCAGAGCCAAACTTTGCTAAGACTGTTCTTTCATAGATAATATAGAGATTTTCTTAGTTTTAATGTTGTAAAATTAAAAATTCTAAGTGATTAAAACTTCTTTACAGATTTTATCATATTGTCTTAAATATCTTGATGATGTAAGACTAGTTCAAAATGTAATTTTGCATCTGCCCGTTAATAAAGGGAATTCTTATGAAATACACTTGTACTCTAAACATCTACAAGTGAAATATCTTCGAAAAGTAAAATGAAATATAATTAATGATTAAACGAACTTACCTGTGAAGTTCAATCATAATTATATGAATTACTTGTTCGAAGATATCCTTTCCCACCCTTTATTTGCCTCTATTCAGTTTAAATAAAAATTATTATATTATAAATATAATAAACCCCCCCCCCAAAAAAAAATTAAAAATTAAATAAATAAAAAATATTAATAATAAATTAGTAAATAAAAATAAAAGTTCCCTATCTCTAAACTAAATGAAGATGTAGGGTATTGAATGAATAGACAGAGAGGTAGATTAGTCAGAGAGGGGGCTCTCTTTTCTTCTATCTCTCTATAAAATGTGGCGCCATCCGACAACAAGTTGCGGTACTACAAGTGAAATATCTTCGAACATGTAATTCATATAATTAAGATTGTACTTCACAGGTAAGTTCGTTTAATCATTAATTCTTCCGAAAATGTCGTCCGACATTTTGATTGGCTGATTTGAATTTCGCGACATTATTCAGCCAATCAAAATGTCGGACGACATTTTCGGAAGAATGGAATTTCTGTTACATGCAATTTCGGTGTCATGGGGATTATAACAGATGGTGTTTCGGTTAAAAGAATTTTAGGTTAGGTGTTTATTAGGAAGAAAAAAAATTATGTCAAATGGTCATTCGGTGAAATAAAAATTAGGACAAATGATTATTCGGAAAAATAAAAATTATGGTAAATAATAATTCGGTATTATAAAAATTATGTTAAATTATAATTCGCTAAAATAAAAATTATGTCAAACGGTAATTCGGAAATATTAAAATTATAGCAAATTGGTATTCGGTAAACTGATTTTCGGTAAAATAAATTTTAGGAAAAATAGAATTTGGGGTATATTTATGCGCCCTCTCTATCTCTATTTATCTCTCGCCTATTACAGTCTATCTTTTTCTATCTCCTTATTACTCAAAATCGCTCTTATCTCTTTCAATCCTCTCTTCTTTATTCCTTCCTATCTATCGCCTATTCTTGTCAATCCTTATCAATCTCAACTCGCTCCAATCTCTTTCAATCTCCACAGTTTTCTATCCCTTTCTATTTCCTTATGAAACTCAATTCCTTTCTATCTCTTTCAATCCCTACCTCTCTATTGCTTTCTATCTCATGTCTATTTTGATACCTTTCTATCTTCTTATCAAAATTCGTTCCTATCTCCTTTAATCCCCACTTTTATATCCTTTTCAAACTCTCTAATAACTCTTTTCTATTCAAATCCATTCTTATTTATTTTATTTCGGTTCAAATATTTCATTTAAAAAAATTATTTATTATTTCAATTATTTGAGGGCATATGGGAGGCCTCATAAATTCTGATGGGTATTTTTACTCCTAAATAAATAAATAACATACATCTATGAGACAGAGAAGAGCGGATTATAGACGAATAGTCGAGTAGTAGATTTCGAGGCTTGGTTAGAAATGAGGAGATTGAATGAAAGAGGTTAGTGATTATGACGACTGACAAAAAGATTGAAAAAGATAGAGTTTGATAAACATAAGAGATAGATTGGGATATAGCTAGATTGGATGAGTGATATTTATTTTTACAATATAACTCCTAAATCCTTTTTGAGCTCAGTGGATTAGGCGCTGGACTGCGCACTCGATGCGCGCGGGTTCGCCTCCCTATAAATGCATATTTTTCAGTGTTATATGGGGCATTTTTTCTCAACTGCCCCAACATTTTAAGTTATGTCTTTCGATTGGCTTCATATTTTCAGAATTTGTTTGCCTACTTGATGGTAGTTTATCCCCCAATTTATAGACTTGTTACCCTCTCTTTCCAAACTACAGGGGGTGGAAGTTTCACCCCTCAGGTCAGTAGCGTTAGTTTCAAACGGCTATAACTTCTTTTCTAAAATTGCGATTTGAATTTTTGACGTGTGGTTTCAAAAGGATTTTTCACGCCCTTTCATTCCATTACATTCATTTTTGCTTCCTCATAGAGGAAGCTTTGTAGTGGTGACAAAATCCAGTTTCCTAAAAAAGGTTTTTTTCAACATATTTTAAGGTCAATATATCTAACATGATGTTATGAAAAATTGTGTGTGTGTGTGTGTGGATGTGTGTGTGTGGATGTGTGTGTGTGTGTGTGTGGATGTGGATGTGGATGTCACAATCCAGCAATTTTTTGAAAACGCGTAGAGATAAATTGATGAAATTTTGCATAGTTACTTGCAAGTTTGCATAGAACTTGATCTTTATTTTAGGACACTAAAAGAGTATACCAAAGGACAATCCAATCGGTCTATTCTTTCGAAAGTTATCGTGCTCACAAACTAAAAATCTACAGACAGACAGACAGCCCCCCCCACACACACAGAGAGGAGGGGAGGGATATATATATAGGGGGAGAGAGAGAGGGGGGATTCGTAAAAACATGTTTTTCGGGTTCAGTGGGTCCCAAAACGTGGACATTTGATAAAAACTGGGGGGGTCAAATTTGACACAAATCTAATACCTTCTCTGATGAGAATGTAAAAATGAATTACTACTTTTAGTGACAATTATACAATACATTTATAGTACTAAAATGATTTTAACTTGTCAAGAATCGAATGAATCTTTAAAATCGCAGATTATCTTTTCTATTGCAATTCAAATCATTTCCGCCAAACTATGTATCGCCGAGAGAGGTCAGCACATAGTACAGCCTTCATGCCGCTTAGTGACTATCAGTCACCTCGCAGCTTGTCGCAGCTATCAATATTTAGTTTCTTCCATCATGGAAGTCAAAATGTCTGCCGTTTTTGTCATGTTATAATCTCACGCTCTTTTGGGACTAAAAAAGTGATTCTTCGAAAAACTGGTGGGTTAGCTGCATTTATTCATTTTGTTCTTTCCTTTTTCTGCTATAAAAAAACTCTAAATTGTCTCTCTTTTGCCTTTAACACGAAAATTTCAAATCCATCTGATAGAATTGTGTCTTTCCACAGATTTTGACAGTTTGTTTACATTTTTTACTTTCAAATTCCATCAGCCTTAAATATAATAAGATATCGCCATACATGAAATTATACATAAGAAAACCTTATGTTAAATGCATTTAAGGGCGATGGAATTTGGAATTAAAAAATGTAAACAAACTGTTAAAAACTGTCAAAATCTGTGGAAAGATACTAATGTTATCACCAGGATTTTTGTGGGGGTTTTTGAAGGGAAAAAAAGGCAAATTTAAAGTTTTTTTGTAGCACACTGTGGGAAGAAAGAGTGTAGAAACCTAGGAGATACCCTAATTTTTCCAGAAAAGCAATATATTTATTCACTAGAGGTGAATAAATATATGCGCCTATAATCGCGGACATTTTGACCGCACGAGAATAAAATACATAGCATTTACAGCTGCGAATTGACTGAGAGTCAGTGAGGGCTTGACGCTAATTGTTTTATGTGCCATGGACGTAATAATTAACGGGACGGAGCACAACCCCCCCCTGTCAGGGAACGCGTAAGTAAGCGGGGTGAGAACACGGCGCATGCTCTCCCCACTTTCCTGGGGGATAGATGGTGATTGGTCTATTTGCATCCCCAAAACGCTATCCCTTTCTATCTCTCAGTCTATCTCTGTGCAGAAAAAAATTTAATTTCTTTCTATTCCTAAATCTATCTCCTTTGCCAGAAATTATTATCTCTTTCTATCCCTACAGTTATCTTTCCCTTATTAACTTATTAATTTTAATATTTTAAACATGTATATTAATTTTATAAATACAATATTTTGTACAATAATATTATTCTAATCTTACCACTAACTCATATAACACTGAAAAATCTGCATCTATAGGGACGCGAACCTGTGCGCATCGAGTCCGTAGTCCAGCGCTTAATCCACTGAGCTGACGAATGATTTAGGAGTTATGTTGTAAAAACCAATATCACTCATCCAATCTAGCTCTATCCCAATCTATCTCTTATATTTATCAAACTCTATCTTTTTCAATCTTTTTGTCAACCATCAGAATCACTAAACTCTTTCCTTTAAACTCCTCATTTCTAACCTCATTTCTAAGTTGTAATATAAATTTTAATTTGAAAAAAAAAATTCTTAAAAAAAAGGTGAAAACTTTGGTACTAACCCCTTAAATTTAAGCCCTCGTACAATGCAGAGGAATCATTAGATTATATATTTTTATTGTTTATCAAATTTTATAGAAATTTAATTTTAAAAAAAGCCCAAGAAATTTTTAAAAATATTCATTATTTCAAAAGTTATTGATATTTTCATAAAACTTTGTGATTTGACGTATTTTGTAATATCTTAAAAAAATCAAACAGTATCTACGACATCCTGGGTTAATTTTAAGCGGAATTTTGATAGCTTTTAACTTATTGGAAAGAAGAAATTTAATTTTTGATTTAATTAAATTTAAGAGAATTTAAACGATAATTGCAAACTTTTCTTTAATGAAATATTTGAGCCGAAATGAAATAGACAAGGAAGGATTCGAATATGAAAGAGTTAAGCTGAGACTAAGAAGAAGACATTGAAAGAGATAGGTTTAGAACTAGGTTGGGATACAAATTAAGGGATTGAAGCACATAGGAGTGAATTTAGATTTACAAGGAGATAGAAAGAGATAGATGGGGATCGGTGAGTTTGAAAGGGATAGAAAAGTGGTGATTAAAAGAGATAGGAGAGAATTTTGATTGACAAGATGATAGCAAGGTATAAATGAGAATAGGCATGAGATAGAAAGGAATAGAGAAGTGTGGATTGAAAGAGATGGGAATGAATTGACTTTGATAAGGAAATAGAAAGGGATAGACAAGAATAGGCGGGAGATAGGAAGGAATAGAGAAGTGGGGATTGAAGGAGATAAGAGCGATTTTGAGTAACAAGGAGATAGAAAGAGATGGACTGTAATAGGCAGGAGATAAATAGAGATAGAGAAGTGCGGATTCAAAGAGATAGAGCAAACTTTGATTGAAAAGGAGATAGAAAGAGATAGACGGGGACAGACAATAGGTTGAAAGAGGTAGAGAAGTGGGGATTGAAAGAGATAGGCGTGGATGTAGATAAGCAAGAGATAAAAAGGAATAGAAGAGAGGAGATTCAAAGAGATAGAACAAACTTTGATTGAAAAGGAAATAGAAAGAGATAGACGGGGATAGACAATAGGTTGAAAGAGGTAGATAAGTGAGGATTGAGAGAGATAGATGTGGATGTAGATAAGCAAGAGATAAAAGGGCATAGAAAAGAGGAGATTCAAAAAGATAGGCGTGGATGTGGATTAATATGAAGATAAAAAGAGATAGGCGGGTATAAGCGAAAGGTAGAAGTGGATAAACAATCTTTATCCCTTTCTATCCTAGGCATAGAAAGAGATAGAAATGGATGGGATTTTTATCTTTTTCCTTCCAGCAGGGAAGTCGACCCCTTCGCCCAAGATGGGACTTTGTGCTCCATCCCGTTTAATTCTTACATGCATCCCTGCTTAAAATGTCGCGTTGAAATCAGAAAGAAACCGGAAATAAACCGAGTAAATACCCATTTGGAGTTTTATCTGGTTCTATAAGGTTTTTAACCGGTGTGTAATTTAGATTTACGCGATCTACCCGGGTCTATCTGGATGTTATCGGGAAAATTTTAACGAAATATAAGTTGTGAAAACATTGTACTCGGTTCAACCCGGTTTCTATGCGTCGATTGGAACCAGAAAATGACACAAAAAAAAGTTTCAACCCGGATTCTACCAGGTTGCTATAAGCAAAAAGCCAAAAGTGCGTTCCTATCCGTTATATACCCGGTATCTATTTGCAAATACCAAACTAGGTTTTCCACCCGGTTCTTATCCGGTCACCATACGGTACTTTGAACTGATGAGAATCACAAGAACAAAATGCATCTTTTATCCGTGTCTACCCGGTTTCTATCCGACGCATGGAACCAGAATTAGAAACAAAAAAAAAAGTTTTAACCCGGATTCTATCAGGTCTCTATAAGCAAAGCCAAAAGTGCGTTCCTATCCGGTATATACCCGGTATCTATTTGCAAATACCAAACTAGGTTTTCCACCCGGTTCTTATCCGGTCACCATACGGTACTTTGAACTGATGAGAATC
>CAJFCO010018175.1:82499-101866 GCA_904066015.1 Synergus gifuensis
TATATATATATATATATATATATATATATATATATATATTGAAATGAACTGACAGATTAGATTTATTCCACAGATTTTGCCATTTTTTTGTTTATTAATATTTTTTGTCTTTTGCTCCAACAGCCTTAAATATTATTTCATTTCTATCATTTATTTTTAAGTTTAATTATTTCCGAAACTTATTTAAATAATAAAACAATCTATCGAAGATACGCAAATGTACCTCTAGAAAATCATACGGTTACAAATTTCACAAAAGTTTTAAATAATTTAAAAAAACTCAAAAAGAATTGTGAAAATTAAGGCGTGAGGCGATCTAAGAAGACATTTTATACTTTTCTTCAAGAAAATAAAAAAAGTTTTTCGGATAATTAAAATAATAAGGAAAGTTAAGCTTTTAAGGTTAAGAATGGTTATATTTGGTACTTGTAATTATTTAATCTTTTGAAATCCCCTGGAAGTCTTCAAACTCATTTAAAATTTCTTGAAATCCTTTAAGAACATGTGGTAATTACCATAAGAGCAACTTTAGTTTCACCGATTTTACATTCGCAATTATGCAGCTCACGCTTCATGAAAAAATCAAACTGAAATTTTGACATGATCCTATAGTTGATGATAAGTAGGTCAGTGTAAGTGGTGAACGTAGCATGGTAAAAATGAGTGAGTGTGGGATGATGTTACGAGGTGAGGAATTAGTTTTTGATGGTGGAAAATCCATTGAGAGCGAATTGGTATGCCGCTCATCTCAATGAGGAGAAGGAACAGAGGTATGCCGGCTCCCCCCTGGAGAGCAGGATATTTTGGACGGATTTATTATCTAATCTCCTTTTATAGAAATGCTTTTGGGGATTGATGCGTTAGGTGCAGTGATCTCAGATCGTTGAATTTTTCGACCCCCACCACACGACCCACGAGCTCATGCTTTCTCTCTCTATCAATAGGTTCGTGACTGTTGCTAGAGGGAGAAAGCATGAGTTCGTGGGTCGTATGGTGGGGGCCGAAAAATCCAACGATCTGAGATCACTGCCCTGCTTAAAATTTCCGATAGATTTCAGATGAGTTTCGGACAAATTCTTCCGCGCTTGTCTGGAATTTTTATGTAATATATCTGAAATTTGTTCTGTTTCATCCGATTTCCATGGGTACAAATACTTCAAGTGCAAAATTAATTGGTATTTGCCCAGACGCTGTCCGAATTGCAGAAACAAAAATTATTTTCTGTAAAGTTGAATCCTAAATTCGTCCGTTATCGCCCGGATCAGTCTGCACCTGTCTGGAATTCGTCTGGATTATGAATTCTGAAATTATTTTTTGTAAAGTGGAATCCGACATTCGTCCGTTTTCGTCCGGATTGTGTCCGATGAGGAATGGGATCCGAAATCCTTCCGCACCTGTCTGGAATTCGTCTAGACTATGAATTCTGAAATTATTTTTTGTAAAGTGGAATTCGAAATTCGTCCGTTTTTGTCCGGATTGTATCCGATGAGGAATGGGATCCGAAATCAGTCCGCGCCTGTCTGGAATTCGTATGGACTATGAAATCTGAAATTATGTTTTGTAAAGTGGAATCCGAAATTTGTTCGTTTTCGTTCGGATTGTATCCGATAAGGAATGGGATCTGAAATCAGTCCGCACCTGTCTGGAATTCGTCTAGAGTACATGAAATCCGAAATTATTTTTTTATAAAGTTGAATCCTAAATTCGTCCGTTTTCGTCCGGATTGTATCCGACAAGAAATTTGATCCGAAATCAGTCCGCACCCACCCGGGATTCGTCTGGGGTTCGATTATGTAACTTTTCGCTTTTCATTTTTCGTCTTTTTCAAATTTATTTCATTTCCTTAATTCTGTCACTTTTGACGTTTTAAACGTCACAAAATTATAATTTTACCCACATTTAATCTTATTTGTTAATAAATCGGGATCCCACTAGGCTTTTTATGCGTAAAGTTTTGTTTGTGCAGTGTAACTATTATATGAGTGAAATAAGTGCAACAAAAAATTAAAAAGGAAATAATTCGCGAGGTTAGCATATAACAGACTCCACATGGATGCATTTGTAAATATTTGTATTTATATTTCGATTATAATAAATTGAATTTTTGTAGAAAATTCTGTTTAAATATGTATTACCAATACCGTATGTTTTGTTTATTCTCAAATTATATTAATTGATATTTATTTTTTGCATATAAACATAAACAAATTATTTCAAAATAATAACCGTAAAATAATATTCATTTAGTGATTCTTCAGATAAGAGCAATTCAGGTAAGTAAATTTTATTAAGCATTATATTTATAATTAATAATTATACATCTTACAATAAAAACAAGTGTTTATTTCAATTTAAATTATAAATTAACATATTTAAACAGATTTTTCTACAAAAATTCAATTTATTATTGGGTCTATAACTTAATTCGTGCGGTTTTTTTTTCAAAATTTGAACGTTTATTTAAGAAAAACATGTACAATAGTATTATTCAAAGTATTGCCCATCTGAAGCTATGACTTTTTCCCATCTTCTAGCAATTTGTGGATTCCATCTCAAAAGAACTGCGCCGGCTTGGCGGCCAAGAATGAATCAAACCAATTTTTGACACCCTGTTCTGAGGTGAACCGTAGTCCGGTGAGGGCTTTCTGTATCGACCGGAATAAATGGTAGTCAAAAGGGGCAAGATCTGGGCTATAAGACGGGTGGGGTAAAACTTCCCATCCACAGTTTTCCAAATAGTTCTTAACCCGAATAGCAACGTGGGGCCGAGCGTTGTCATGATGGAAAATTATTGCCTCGTGTCGTCGCATATTCAGGGCGTTTTTCGGATATTGCTCTCTTCAGACGGATTAATTGTGTTCGGTAGCGTTCTCCATTGATAGCTTCACCCGGTTTTAGCAGCTCATAATACAGCACACTCTTCTGATCCCACCAAATACAGAGCATTACCTTCGCGCCATGTATATTCGGTTTTGGTGTTGATGTTGATGGTTGGCCGGGTTTCACATATGATTTTTTGCGCTTGGGGTTGTCGTAATGGATCCATTTTTCATCACGAGTAACAATCCGATGCAAAAAGTACTTCTTTTTGTGGCGTTCCAGCAGCATTTCGGACATGCAAAACCGCCTTTCAACGTCTCTCGGCTTGAGTTCATGTGGAACCCAATTTCCTTGCTTTTGAATGTATCCGGCTGCTTTTAAACCTTTTGAAATGGCTGTTTGAGTGACTCCAAAAGATTCTGCGAGCTCTTCTTGTGTTTGGCAACAATCTTCATCGAGTAATGCTTCCAGTTCTTCATCTTCAAACTTTTTTGGCTGCCCAGGACGTTCTTCGTCTTCCAAGCCAAAATCACCACTTTTAAATCGTGTAAACCACTTTTGATACGTTCGCTCAGCTAGAGCATGTTCACCATAAACTTCCACCAAAATACGATGACTTTCGGCAGCAGTTTTCTTCATATTAAAGTAATGAAGAAGAACTCCCCGCAAAAACACTTTTCCGGGCACAAAGCTCGAGATATTTGAGTGAAAAAAAATTATTGTTGTTTACGTTTCAAATGAATGACATATACTGAAACAGACGCTCAATGATAGCTTTCCAACGCATGTTCGGAATATTGGAACGATGGAATAATAATCAAGTTACTCCATCTCTTAGCAAACCGCACGAATTAAGTTATAGACCCAATAGAATCGAAATATAAATTCAAATGTTTACAAATGCATCTACGTGGAGTCGGTTATATACTAACCTCGCGAATTATTTCCTAAATTTTAATTTTTTTATTCACTTATTTCACTCATATAATAGTTACACTGCACAAACAAAATTTTACGCATAAAAAGCCCAGTGGGATCTCGATTTATTAACAAATAAGATTAAATGCGGGTAAAATTATAATTTTGTGATGTTTAAAACGTCAAAAGTGACAGAACTAAGGAAATAACATAAATTTGAAAAAGACAAAAAACGAAAAGTTACATAATCGAAACCCTGGACTATGAAATCTGAAATTATTTTTTGTAAAGTGGAATCCGAAATTCGTCCGTTTTCGTCCGGATTGTATCCGATAAGGAATGGGATCTAAATTCAGTCTCCACCTGTCTGGAATTCGTCTGGAGTACATGAAATCCGAAATTATTTTTTGTAAAATGGAATCCTAAATTCGTCCGTTTTCACCTGGATTGTATCCGATAAGAAATTTGATCCGAAATCAGTCCGTACCTGTCTGGAATTCGTCTTGAGTACATGAAATTTGAAATTAGTTTTTGTAAAGTGGAATTCGAAATTCGTCCGTTTTCATACGAATTGTATCCGACAAGAAATTTCATCCGAAATCAGTCCGCATCTGTATGGAATTCGTCTGGAGTACATGAAATTTGAAATTATTTTTTGTAAAGTGGAATCCTAAATTCGTCCGTTTTCGCCTGGATTGTATCCGACAAGAAATTTGATCCGAAATCAGTCTGCACCTGTCTGGAATTCGTCTTGAGTAGATGAAATCTGAAATTATTTTTGTAAAGTGGAATCGGAAATTCTTCCGTTTTTGTCCGGATTGTATTATCGCCTCTTCCCGTGTATACATAAATTCCCAAGTATATATAATTCATTTCGTATTTCGTATAAGTTCCGGACTGATTCGGATTTATTTCGAATTCAAGTATTGTCTCAGACGATATACAGACGAAAACGGACGAATATCAATTTTAACTTTTGATGAAAATAATTTCCGGTTTTTCATGTCGTATAAATTCCGGAAAATTGCGAGTTGATTTCAGATTAAATTTTATTTGTGTTATAAATCGGATGAAATCGGCCAAACTGCAAAAAGATTCCGTATAAATTCCGGATTAATTTATTCGGAACTGTCAAATTAGCTATTTCCTTCTCACAAGCAGTAACACTTTTTAGGTTCAAGTATATAAGGACAGATCATTCTATATCAACATGAAATGAGCGAGCGATATTATAGCTATAGCCGCGTCGTTTATATTATTATGTATAGAGTTTAGTTTAGGTGTGTGTATGACTGTATATGCTAGCATAGTTTATAGTGCACGTATAATGTTAAATGTCTAAATGTCAAAAAATCATCTAAGTTAAATAAATATTAAGCGTACTAATTTCGAACCATTTCAGACTAATTCCGGATATAAGTTTTTATTATACCTAAAAAATTGGATTGGTAATACGTCGGACAAATTTACAGACGTCACCGGATAAAAATCGGGTGACATAAACCTGACAATGAAACGGACCGTAAAACTTTCGGATTCTACCGGACAATATACGTATGTACTATGATTTCGGACAAATTCTGGATTCCGTAATTCATCCGGAATTGTCCGGGACGTTATCCGGTCGTGTTTGACAATTGTCCGGATGAAGTATCAATTAATTGCTATCTCATCCGGACAATTTTCGAACATGACCGGATAGAATTCGGGTGACATAAACCTGACAATGAAACGGACTATTTCGGATAAATTTCGGAATCCGGATTTTATCCGGAATTTTAAGCTGGGTGGTTAGATGTTCGTTACAAAGTACGGAGGGTGTTTAGAGCTAGAACGTAGAGCGGCAACCGTTTAGGTCCAGTTAGTTGTGAGCTAGCAACGAGTCCCAACAAATCTCTCGACTCTGAGTCGAGCGCACCCTTTTAAGGCCCAAGGCCGTGAGCGAGGGTAGAGCCGAATGGAGGGAGATGCGCGAGAGACATTTTCTCGATCGTCGCGCTTTCCCGCATCCTCGCACTGTTGCATTCGCGGTATAAGTGGAAAGAATCTTCGCCGCGCCGTAGTCAGACGTATTTCGAGACGAAAATTTTTCCCTTTCCTTTAAACTATTTTATTTCTATCTTATTCTATTTCCTAAAATTAAGTTAAGTTGGTTTCCGAGTTAGCAATATGACGTTTGATTTATGCGTATAGGCGTATATCAGCTTTTTTCCTGTTATGAGCATCTAATAATTACCCTTCCCTCTCAACTCTCAAGGGAGGAGGTTAATAATAATAAGTTTGGGCTAGATAATTTTGAACAAGCCTAAACTTTAAGTAAAAGAAATGTTCATTAAAACATAATAAAGCTTTTTGAACAGTATTACATTAATTGAATTAACTGTTAAAAAAGGTACGAGCATTTAATTAGCGTTGATCGAGCTCGGCTAAGTTGAGAACTTCGGAGTCTCGATCAGCGTACAGGTCGCTCTGCCACTGTATTCATGAACTCGCACGAACATTAATTGAACACTCGTATCTTTTTAAAGGTTAATTCAATTAAAGTAACACTTTTTAAAAAACTTGATTATACCTCAATGAACATTACTTTCGCTCAAAATTTACACTTATTCAAAATTGCATCGATAAAGAAAGCGAGTGAAACTTGCTGAGTACAATTTCGATATTACTTGAGATAAAAATTAATAACTTTTTTATCACAAAAGCGATAAACTATAGATATCACGTCAATGTCATCTTCAGAACAATTTAAATTACACACAACTCCTTTTTTTTATCATATTTTCATCTAAAAATATTGAGAACTTTCTCTTTCGAAGCAAGTTGGAGTGAAAATCCTTATTTAATTTTGTTTTTCGAGAAATGTAGTTTTTTTTTATTTTCTTTCAGAAACAATTGTAATATATGTAGAATTAAATTTCCTTAGTATATATCCCACTCCTTAGTATATTGGGTCTATATAATGTAGAGCGTCAGGCCCGCTCATCAGTTTTTAGCTGGTAATTAAAGCAACGTGATATCACCAATGTGATATCGCCTTACAATAACCAACAGTTTGTGTGATTTATTTCGTTACATAATAATAGATAAAATTTTTTTTTGCTTGAGAAAAAAAGATGCGCCATGAAATTTCCTACAATGTAAAGTTGTAGGAAGATTGATGGACATCCTCGATCCATTCTACCGAATGCGGTAAGAGTGTAGATTGAGGAATTGACAGGTTTCTGGTCTTTGCACTGTTTTTCAAATATTTACAATAATATAAATATTCTAGATTCTTATAGAAATTTTTTCCATTAGGATGATTTGAACAAAAAAATTCTTACCTGTATGTCTCATAACGTGACGGCGTAATGAGTTATGATCTCCAGTCTTATATTCGCATAATTCACAATTGAATGGTTTATCACCTGTATGTTGTCGCAAATGCATTTGCAGCATAGCTTTTCTTGCGCTTGAATGACCGCATACAGTACAAACGTAAGGTCGCAGCTTCGAATGCACTGCTTGTATATGATTTTTTAGGCACTTGGAATCTGCATATGTTTTCCCACATATTTCACATGTTTTCGATGTATACCACCGAGGTGTCTCAGCAGTTTTACGATCTAGATGCACAACGCGATGATTTCGCAACTGACTGGACTGTTTGAAAAATTTTCCACAATCGAGGCATTCATATTCTCTGCTGTTATTGTGTATTTTCATGTGCGCCATCATCTTCACCATAGTAGCACTCTTGTATAATTTACAAATTTTACATGTTAAAAGATCAATATCTGTAAAAAATAATATTTATTTAATTAAATAGTTAGATAAAACAAAAATTAAAAAATGACATATCTTTTTTGTTATAATCAAAAGAAGACAAAAGAATTGAAGTATTTAAGCATAATTCAAGGCATCCGAAGGAATTTACAAGAACTTTAAATAATTATTAAAGAATTTAACGGCATTCAATCAAAAGAATTAACTAGCTGTGAATTCGATCTCGGGCGTTTTATTTTTAACTATAATATATTTATAACACATGGGTCATTAAGTCCCGGGACTAACACACAAGTTGTACCACGAATGCCATGTCGATTTTTTTGTCAGTAGTATCAACCTTTAGAAGATACCTGTGAAAATTTCATGACATTCGGTTCAGTGCTTGTCGAGATATTGAAGGTTCTTTAAACAATGGACAAAAACGAGTTTCGTGTGTTAATCAAACACTGTTTTTTAATGGGAAAAAATACCGTTCAAGCTCAGCAATGGCTTAAAAAGTGTTACCAGGAAAATTCCCCGTCGAAAAGGACCATTTGCCGATGGTATGCGGATTTTAAACGCGGTCGAACAACCACCGAAGACGCGGAGAGGCCAGGTCGTCCAATTGAGGTGGCTACGCCCGAAAACATCCAAAAAGTTTTTAAAATTGTCATTTAGAATCGAAAAGTCAAGTTGCAAGAGATAGCTGACATCCTAAAGATTTCAAAAGGCACCATGTTCAAAATCATACATGAAAATTTGTGTATGAAAAAACTTTTTTCCAAGTGGGTGCCGCGTTTGCTCACCTTGGAGCAAAAACAACAACAAATCGATGATTCGGAGTGCTGTTTGAGGCTGTTTAAGCATAATAAAAAGGACTTTTTGCGTCGGTACATAACAATGGATGAAATGTGGATTCATCACTATACGCCAGAGTCGAAAAGAGCGTCAGCCGAGTGGAGAGGAGAGGACGAAAGCCGGCCAAAGCGTCCGAAGAAACAGCAATCAGCAGGAAAGGTCATGGCGTCTGTATTTTGGGATATGAACGGAATTTTGCTCATCGACTATCTTCCGAAGGGCCAGATGATCAACAGCGACTACTACATTGCGTTATTAGATCGCTTGGATGACGCAATAAAGCAGAAAAGGCCTCACATGGTGAAGAAAAAACCGCTGTTTCATCAAGACAATGCACCGATCCACAAGTCGATGAAAACGATGGTGAAATTAAACGAATTACGATTCGAATTGCTTCCACACCCCCCATATTCACCAGATCTGGCTCCATCTGACTTCTGGCTGTTCGCAGACCTCAAAAAGATGCTCCAGGGAAAGAGATTTGGCTCCAATGATGAAGTTATAGCCGCAACTGAAGCCTATTTTGAGGCCAAAGACAAATCATTCTATAAGAAAGGCATTGAAAATTTAGAAAGACGTTGGAATGATTGTATCGCTATGGTAGGTGACTATGTTGATGAGTAAATTCGAATTTTGGAAAAAATTGTATTTTTACTGGTTAGTCCCGGGACTTAATGACCCATGTGTTATTTTGTTGGGCTCATTTATTAATTTAATTTCTTACATTAGCTTTGAATTTTGGTTATAATTTGAAACAATACAGAATAATTCTAACGTATCCAAATGAATTCAATACAATTGAAAAGAACTTAAAAGAAATGCAAGGGACTCAAAGAATTTGAGTTAATGAATTGAAAATAAATCTAAAGAATTGAATAAAATTTAAGCAGAATTTTAGGTATCCAAATGAATTTAATAGCTATTTACTTTACAAGGCGCGAAGTGTGAAGTACAGAGCTTTTCATGACCAGTGTAACGAATTCGATTTTCGAAACAATAGTTCCAATTTGCACTAGTGTGCTAGTACCGCCAGAATGGCGGGGAATAAGCTGGCTGGGGCCCCGTAAGCTTGTTCGGGAAATACTCTCTCTCCTCTCCCCCTTTCTTCTATCGTATCCTATTCTATCCTATTGTATCCTATCGTATCTTATTCTATCTTATCCTATGGTATCCTAACATTATGCTTAACCTTTGTCACTAGATTTTTTAATGCGTTTCAGATTTCAATGTAAAATATGATAGGATACAATAGAATAGGATACAATAGGATATGATATGATAGAATACCATAGGATAAAATACGGCAGGATCCGATAGGATACAATAGAATACGATAGGATGTTACCGCTGCATTTTTACATGTGTGCGATCCAAAAAGTAGGGATGGATTCATCAGAGCTCGGATAGAGGCTCGAAAAATGATGCCAAGCTTTGAAAACAAAGCGCAATACCGAGCTTAGCTTCAGGAAATTCGTTACGCATCCGATAATCAGGTAAGTTACGACCTTAATATCGAAAAAAAAATATTATTTTAATCTAGGAATATTAGAAAAGAGCTATTATTAAGATTTTTCAGGGAAAACATGAACCCAAAGTGCCAAAATGTACTGCAAATGCACTTTTCACTATCTCCCATTGTCATTTTCGGGTTAAATATCGCCCTTTTCTTATTACTGCTGTACAGTATGTGTAAAAAATGACTTTAACAGGAAGTATTTGACTAATTTCAATGATTCAATCTGTCAAATATAAGAAATATTTTCTTAGAAGTGCGAAAAATAACATTTTTTCAGATTTTAAGCTTTTTGGTCGATGCGCTCCCGATAAATATTTTTTTAAAAATCTAAATCTTGGCATGTGAGTTACTGGTAACCTGTAGAAACTTTTAGGACCTGAGGCCTTTCGAAAAAAAAAAAAAAAAAAAAAATTCGGCCCACTCTAGTCCACAGTAAATATGGCGGCTCAGCCTTTAATTAGGCACACGACTTTCCCATTGGATTGTGCATCCAGTGTATTATAGAGATCAGTGGATGCCTCTTATACAGGACGCGAGTAGTGGCAGGTAACTTACATCTTACTCTCTTAAGAGTATCTTAAGAGAGTAAGATCATCTTAACTTACATCTTAACTTACTTACTCTCTTCTTTTAAATTGATGTTTTGATACATGATGTAAATTTACATTGCTGAGAAATGTTTAATGAATCACTATAAAATTAGACCATGGTCATTTTTGAACAATTGTCCACATCGCATAATTATCATTGATCAAATCACTATCAATTTTTTATATGGTTGATTCTCCACAAACAGGGCACTTTCGTGTCTCGGACCTCTAGTAACTAAAATAAAAGGTATTTCTTTATAAAACATGGCTAACTTCTTCATTTTAGCACAATACAATACCTACATAAGAAAAAAATCAAGTCATATCATAGTATGTCTTAGAAAAATGCTCTCAAATACTCGAAAAATGCCTTTTTGAGATGTCTCCACATGTGCGGCGCCAAGTTTAGGGACGTGTATTTAATACATAGTGAATTGTCTTTGAACTTATGATTGATAGTTTCAAAGTTTGTCTCAAAAACTATAAAATTCATGAGATATATTTAGATTTGTCTGATATATTCGTAGAGGAAAATGTAATTATAGACGTGTCTCCCTAAATGTTTTCGATGATGTAGTGGTATCGGTTTGTACCACTACGACTGTAATGCCCACGCTTAGGCAAAACAACTTGCGCCTAGGCCCGCGCTCACGATAAGAGAAGGAGTGGCGATATCGATCGCCGGCGGATAGTTCGGGCGGTGTACGACTGGCGCGCAGCGCGGAATTTCTCGCAAGCGAGCTACATCATTAAGGGTATAAGTGCGGGCGCTTGACCTCAATCCAGGGTCCAACATCGGATCGACCAGAGCACCACAGCAGCTCTGACAGACCGCTTTTTGAAGGCCATCTTGGACACCAGCCCGGTTCCAAGTCAGCCACGCTGTTCTTCCCTACTTGAGCCTCACGAGGGTTTCTTCGGGTGCAGCGACGCCTTCATCCTGTCCGACCATCATCGTCGAGACCTACTTGCGATCTTCCTTCAAATTTACTAAAGTACTTATCAAGAAAATAGTGCCATGTACGCTGCTCCAGGCTATGGCAGTATCTTCTTTATCTTTTAAATTCGAGGCACGAACGTCCGCTGCTCCAGGCGGGTTTTGTCTCCAACTCTTTAAATTATTGCAAACGTTCGGAGTTTTGCAATAACAATCCAATTCCGAGCTTGCAAGTGACGTATTAAAATTATTAATACTCGTCAAGATATCTAGTTTGTGACCACTACACTTGCATGCCCGAATTGAATTCATTCATATGCGTCAGGGTTGCCAATCGTGAAAAGTCACAAACGAGATTATTGGCACCTCTGATGACGAATTTAGAAGCGGTGTTTCATACATATTCTCGATAGATCGATTGACCAAATTTGTGGATTAGATTAGCGTGCGGGTAATTGTACCACCCGATTATAAATAACACTATTTTTTATGCCACGAATTTGCTAGTTAATGAACTATGTTTTCTGTAAAGCCGAGATTAATATTATCTGCATCAATCCTGACGAAATTGTACTTTTCATGATCTGATTTAGGAAGCTCACTTCTTACACGATTGTGAAGACAGTACCTTGAATTGTATAGAATCCGTTATCAAACTCCTTTAAGATTGTATTGAGTCATTCCACAATCGTCTGGGTCTTGAGGAATCCTTCATTCATGTTAAATAAACCTTGTCTATTTTCATTAAACGTTGTTCTATTCCTTTACCACCCCAGGTCCGAACTTAACGATGTCAGTAATCATAGCCTATGAGAGGGCATAAGTTAAATATCTCACGAGATATTAGTAGAATTATTCGTGAGATAGTTGCTTTTAAAGATAAATAAAGTTACAACTTGGTGAGCTTTCACTTTCTCTTAGATATAGAACTCGAAACCGTTACAATGGCTACGGTAACCGAATCTCTCATACTTTCCATCAAGTTCTGATCATTTTTGAGGTCTTATCTTTTCACAATATCTAGAACAAAAAATGTTACAGAAAACGTGGCGTATTTTTATTAGTACCAGATACCGTACCTAATAAGAACTTTCATATTTCGTAATAAAAATCAAAGAAAAGATGACAATTCCGTGGAGCACATAAAAAAGAAGTTTTTGTCAGAAGAATTTATTGATTACTTTTGTTTTCAAAGAGTAAAAAGTAATTTTGTATGGTTCTCAGATATCGTAGCCATCGGATACCGTAACCTACTTTTCGTTGTCAGGGACGAAACGGAGCTAATCGAAGCCCTTTTCCAAATAATTTTATTAAAAATGAATTCAAATCGAGAACTAAAATTTTTCTACTTACAATTATTGCACACAGAAAATAAACTGATTAGAGGTTTAATAAATATAAGAGAAATAAACATTTTATAATTAATAATTTTGTTCGCTCTACGGCCCTGAATTTCTTCAGAGGTTCTGTTTACACCGGTTTTCGGTCAACTTGCTGTCAAACATAGTTTCGTGTTCGTGTTATTTGTATTATTTGTTGTTGCATTTATGGACTTAGATTGAAAACGTTTTATAATTAAACCTGAAGCCTAAAATAAAATTCAAATTAATCAGAATGGCGCGCTATAAAAGTAAACGCTATAAAAAGAAAATCAACAATACAATATTCTTCAATATCGCCGAATAAACAATTATAATACATAGATGCATATACAGGGTGTTTCGCGAGCTCTCTGGTTCCTTGTACCTACAAAAACTACAGAAAAAACTAAGTTGAAAACTCCTACAACAAAATGTTTTATAAGTCTCTTTTTGCTTCGCGTATTCGACTAAAACTGCGTAGTTTTTAAACAACAGAGCATTAAAGTTGACCAATCAGGAACACGTTTTAGACTGCCAAGAATCTGTGAGAGTGTGTGTGTGAAACGGTGTTGTTGAGATCTCGCTCGTTCGCTTCCATCTTCACGTTGCTTTGAGTAATCTCTTTGCAGCACGATGTTCAGAGCATCCAGCGAAATGAAAGAAGTCCTTAAAAATTTAAATAATAAACGTGCCAAATTCACCACACTCTTCGAAACGTGGAGGTGGAAGCGAACGAACGAGATTTCAAAAACACTGTTTTACACACACAATCTCACAGATTCTTGCCGGTCTAAAACGTGTTTTTTATTGGTCAACTTTAATGCTCTGTAGTTTAAAAACTACGCATTTTACAAAATTTTGCTGCGATAGTTGTCAACTTAGTTATTGCTCTAGTATTTGTAGGTACAAGGAACCAGAGAGCTCGCGAAACACCCTGTATATACAGACACATATAATATATACATACTGTAACGTGGTATTTCAAAGACGTACAAATTAAAGTCAGGGACGTATGTATCAATGTTCCTAACGTGGGTTCCACGATGGAAGACGACTGAAACGAACTGAATAAAATTTTGGATCAAACTAACGTGGCTGACGTAAGTGAAACAAACGCAGTTAACCGCTCACCTTGTTGTTGTGGTATTGCTGAGTTCGAGACGTCTCTCTTCCCGTCCCACGGAACCCCTACCAACTATATATAGTACCGCCAATTCTACGGAATCGCTAACTCGAGTGTCGCTATCGTGAGAGAGCCGTGCACTTCTATTGAGTGACATTTTGTCACACTGACCAATCGGAGCGGACTCTGTAAACTAACTCCGAAATTCACCCAAACTAAGAAATCTCTACTTTTAAGAGAATTATTATTAATTTGAAGAATCATTTTGTTTCTGTTTCACTAGATCTAATAGGGCCGACTTGCCCTATCATAATATTCGAAGGATAAGTTCAGTATTGTTCGTTCGTTTCCATTTCCATCAAGCCATTCTGAAAGAAGCATAATGAGAACGCACTACTATTCAAATTGACGTGCGGTGTCCACCAGCACGCTGTGTTCAGCTAGCGGAGAAAATAGTGTACTGAGTGCAGGAGAATCATGAACGATAACCATTTGGCATAATGTATCTCATTGTTAGTCGCTGAGCGCCAGACTGATAATAACCAATCGGCTAAGACTTTAGTTATCGTCGATTGCTACGTCATCTCTGCCCGCTTGCCGACAAGACGGAAGATAAGACTTATTCTATCGCCATTCCGTCCTCAACTGTCACTGTTGATACAAGTGTGCAGATTTGTTTCATAAAAATCTTTTAAAATTACTAAGTGGAAAAATTCGACCACCATTAATTTTGTGAATACTATTTGGATTGTATAGCTTAGACTCTTTAATATTAGATACATTTTGATGGTAGAGCTGAGTCTCTTTATAAGCTGTAATCTGAAATTTGAGCGTGTGCCTTTTAATTAATTCTTGAAGCAACATCAATTGTTCGAAGATATGTCCATTGTTCGTCACTATCTTCTATTTCTCTTTTCGAGCTCCTACCTGACTCATAAAATGCATAGTGCATTCTTTAATGTTCTCAATAATTTTCAACCGCCAGTTTGGGAGTTAAACTTCTGCCATTGAAAAGTTATGATTACCTGAATTGTTTATCAATCAACCTTTCACTATTAATTAAAACATTAAATATTAAAATCAATTCTCATACTATTAACTGCTTGATCAAATCAATGAATAAATACTTCGTTTAGTTATAATGGGCGTAGACTAAATTCGTAGTAATTAAATAAAACTCTTTTGTCATTTCCATTTTAAAATATGAGTCAGTCTGATTCACACATTATTAATTCCCCTTACTCTGACCCCACTCTGTGTTGAGTGGGGTCAAATTATAAAATCTTAAGTAATTGAATACAAACTCTTTTGCTTATTTTACAGTATTTTTAATAAAATTAAAACAACCTGGCGTCCAATAACTTGATTTAAATTATTGCCCATAACCTTTAGTTCAATATTATTACTAATATTAGTTCACTAATATTGATGAAAAATAAGATAAAGGGTATAATACATAAATACACACACACACTCACACACACATCCGGATAATTTTTCAGGATATCATATTAGATAAATTCCTCTTGAAATATATTCAGAATAGTACATTTCGATACTAGTGCGCGAATGTGATTTTAGATTTGTGTGAAAAGGTCACACGAGGCTGAAATCATATTCACGCACAGGTACCGAACCATATTTTTTGACATGACGTGTGCGAAGCTTGATTTAGCATATGCTTTTTTGACCCAGCGTGTGCGAAATCGAATTTCGCGTACAAAGTGTCAAAAAAACCTTTTTCTGGAAACTCGATTTTGTCACCACTACAAAGCTTCCTCTATAAGGAAGCAAATGATTTAAAAAGAGAACATTTCTAAAACATAATTGAAAATATTTAACCATTTGATTTATATTATGTATATTTTTGTAGTTTTCCTTAAATCTTTTTAAGCATTCGAATATTTTCAAATTTAAAAAAATTTTTAAAGAATCTTGCGAAATTGTTGTAAATTTCTTCGAAACTTTTAGAATTCCTAAAAATTCTTTTAGTTTCCTTCCTGTTTTTTTTATGTAAATTTATTATTATAAATGCTTACCTATCTCATGCGATTTCCACAAGTGTAAGCAGCATTGTCTCCACTTCGAAAATTTTAAGTGTCGACATATGCTACATTTGAAACAACTTTCACTTTGTGATTCTGCATGACAAGAAACATGCTGTTGCATTTTCTCTTCCGTACTAAACTTGTAATGACAACCTATGTATGTACACCTGTGACAGAATAAAAATAAAAAAAACTCATTCGAATTGAACCATTTAAATGCCAAATATTTGTCATTAATATTTTCAAGAATTATTTACAATTAAAAATACTTACTTTACATTCTTATTCTTTATATCAAAATCTTTTTTATTGAGAACATTATCATTACTCGGCGACTTAATTTCTTTATTTACAGAACTTGCTTCTGTACTTTTATTGATATCGTGAGAAATTATTCCCGAAGGTTCCAAACTTATAACATTATTATCCTTAAATTCCTTTTCGGTACTTTGATCCTTTAATTCGTGAACCTGTAACACCAACAACATTATAAAATTACAACTGTATCAAACACAAGAGTAAAATCAATTTCATTTAATTAATTTAATTTAATATCAATTTAATTTACATTTATCATATGCTCTCTACAGTCTTCTATAGTTGAAAAGCAACTGGAACATTCTCCACACATATAAACCATTTTAACTCCATCTAGATCTTCCTTAATTTCTTTCTGAAATATGAAAATTTATGACTTTTTAAACTTTCATATATAAATAAATACACTAGGGTGTTTCAGAAAATAAATTTTTATGGGATTCAAATGAATTCAAAAGAAATCAAATAGTTTAATACAATTCAAAACGAACTCAAGAGAATTGGTAACAATAAAATTATTCAACTAAATTCTAATGCATTTAAATTATTCTAATAATATTTCATGAGTATTCAAATACATTCAATAGAATAAAAAAAATTTAATGTGAATTTAGTAACATTCAAAAAAATTCTAAAAAATTTGAATTAATTTAAAGAATTTACCGTGGATTTAAAAAAATTGAAAATAAATAAAAAAAAATAATTCAACCGAGTTTATATGAATTAAAAAAAATAAAATGTGGTGAAAAGAACATGTGGGACGTTAAAATCGAACAGATTTGGACGAAAAATGACCGACACATTTTTAATTCAGCTAAAACTTTTTTTACGGGTTCTTTATCGAAAAAGAAAAGATACTTACTAGATTTTTTTTTTTTTTTTGAAAAATGGGAAGGATTGAAAATTTGAGAATTTGGTGATTTTTGGCTTGAAGACTATTTTTAAAAAATTCATAACTCCGTTTCTATTTGAGCTAGAGACTTTATTTTTTTTTCACTTAGCTGCTATTTCAAATAAGTATAAAATTATATTATCTAAATATAATATAAAATATAATAATTTACATAAAAATATTACATTTTCTGTAAAATATCAGAAACAATACAATATAAACAAGATGTGAACATATCCTTTAACGAAATTCAGAATCGTACTATCAAAATGTTCAGGAATGAAAATTAAATTTATTTGACATTTAGAATTACTGAAATTGTAGAATTCCTTTATTTTGTTACTTATCTAACCAAAAAAAACATCATTCTTTCTGTTATAGAATTATTTTAATTTGAATATTCGCGCCAAAAGTTTCTGAGGGCGTTAATTGTAGAATCGGTGTAGGGAATAGCCTGTCTGCAGAATGGCTATGTTTTCCCTACCATTACCATCGCCTCAATAGCATGGCTCAGCGTCAATATTCGCTGCTGAGAAGCTAGACAGCCCGGGTTCGATTCCCGGCATCTGAAAAATCTCTCCTCTCCATGTGTCTAAGGCAGGGTCCATTCACATTGCCTTACTGATGAGTCCAGTGAATGGATCTGGGACGAAACATAGAAGAGAGAACTTATAGATGGCTTAATGCCATATTCCGTAGACAATTCCTCATTCCTACATTGGTGACCCCGACGCTGTCTCGCTACTCCTCTGTTCCTCACACACCATTGGTGTGCTTACCATGTTAGGCTCCCCCATCAACGAGCCGAACTGATCGACGAATCTACTGAGACGCTCTGCACACTGTGCACTTCATCCACTCAACGGAGCCGAGTTTTTAAGGGTTGCACTCGGAGCCTTCGCTCACTCTATTAGAGTTGCTCCTCTTTATGTGGATCATTTACTTCTTCGTCATTTGAGGTTCAGGGCACGCAGTCAGAGAGGCAGAAAACGAACACGCACACATATTTAATATCCTTCCTATACCTCTCCTTCTAACATTCTCGATTGTTGATTCGAATATTGCTGTGAACCACGGATGCATCGACATATCCGTGTTTCACCAGTGTCTTTGAGCAATCTCATCATCGGAATGTTCAAAAGTTTCATTCCTTGTTCCCGCCTCTTCCACCAGCTATCAACCACGTCACTTGGGGGGAGTACTGTAGGGAATAGCCAGTCTGCAGAATGGCTATGTTCTCCCTACCATTACCATCGCCTCAATAGCATGGCAGGGTCTGTTCACATTGCCTTACTGATGAGTCCAGTGAACGGACCAGGGACGAAACATAGAAGAGAGAACTTGTAGTTGCTAGCGAGCGAGCAGAAAGTGAGAAACGTACCAACTGCGAACAGAGAATGAAATGTGTTTGTGAATCGAGCGTTGAGAAAGAGCGTTGAGAAAGAAAGATTATTATCATTCTAATGCGGATGTATAATATATTATTGTAACTCTTAGTTTGATAAATATAGTAATTGTTTTATTTGCTTATATTGTGAGTTAATTAAGAGTTCTTATTCTCCTTATAGTCTCGCTCATAGAGTTAAAAACTGTAATAACTAAAAGATTACCGTTCTTTATCATTCAGTGAATGTTTGATTTTTCCCAAAATGGCGACGACCACGGTGTTCTCGTGAAAATCGTGAAAGTTCTACGTGAAAAGGGTAGATTTTACAAAAGGTGGCTGAAGGACCTAGTAACGGAATTCCGGCTCATCAGTTTGAAGCTTTTTAGCAGCAGTATCAGGAACTTTTCCAAAACGTTTCAGGAAAGAATTCTTAAATTCAGACAGATGGACGCAGGCAAAAAAGTGTAGGCCGAGGAAGGACTTCCAGGGAAAGAGAGCGAACCGAGCACGACGTAAGGCACGGAAATATACGACATTCGCTAGGTATACACGGAAAAAAAGTTCATTAAACTTTATAGAACTAGTCCTATAGTAGAGGATACGGCGGGTAGTTTAAGAAAAGTTAAAATCTTCTTGGTTTTAGATTGTGTTAAACTATTCTACGAAAAACGTAGAATAGTTTTATAAAATCTAAAACTCCAGTGAATATACAGTCTATACCGAAGAAGTCTCGAAACTTTATTAGAGAACAGTTCTAAAAAACGATAATCGATTTTGCGCACAAAAAATTTATATTTTGTATTATTATTATTATTATTATTATTATTATTATTATTATTATTATTATTA